>ML840352.1:38523-51812 GCA_009831015.1 Picea engelmannii | reverse complement strand
TTTGATTTTCCTTCTTTCTAGCTAGATTGGTACAAATTCTCGTTTCTGTGTAAACTGCACAGAGTGCCTCGCAAGTATATTGAACCCCAGGTTGATAAATTAATGGCATAGTGCAAAGAGATACTTATAAATTGGAAATCATATTGTTTACCTCGTCAACTTTTGACATGACTGATTTAGGCCTCTTGCACTACTATCTAGGTGTAGAACTTTAGCAAACAAGTAGCGTCACTTTTGTCTCACAAACAAAAAATGCTAGGAGTTTGCTTGACGGGCTCAAAATAACAGATTGCAAAATCGTGTCTACACCTATCAAGAAAGGGCTAAAACTTTCAACCAAGACGGACTCTAAGGCAGTTAATGAGTCAGTATACAAGAAACTACTGGGTAGCTTAATATATCTTATAGCCACTAGACTACAGTGAAGCGAGTGTTGAGATATGTGAAAGGGACACTTGACTTTGGCATTCTGTACAACAGAAGCAAAGACCCTCAACTGTGTGGGTATACAAATTCAGATTGGGCAGGTTTTGTCGAAGATAGAAAATCCACTTTTGGATATGTTTTCAGCATTGGCATGGGTGCAATCACATGGACCAACAAGAAGCAGCATGCAATAGCCCCTTTCATCGATAGAAGTAGAATATTGAGGAGCAATGAAATGAGCATGTGAGGCAGTTTGTCTCAGGAGGATGCTTTCAGATATGCAGATGCAACAAACAGAGCCAACATCGTTGTTATGTGACAATCAAGGGGTGATCAAACTTGACAAGAATCTAGTCTTCCACGAGTGTACCAAACATGTTGAGGTACGTTGCCACTTCATCACACAACTTGTAAAGAATGGATCTATCAAGTTGTAGAATTGTCCCACAGAGGACCAAACTGCAAACATTCTCACTAAGTCTCTAGGTCCTGAACAATATGTGAAATTCTAGGATAACTTTGGCCTAGTTAGTAGATTGTCCATTAAGGAAGGGTGTTAAAGTAAAAATTTGCTTATAATGGTCAATTAGATATTAGACTTAGGCACTAATAAAGTCAGCTTGACTTTAGATTATATTATGCTTTCTTGTCTTATTTCACTTTATTATCTTTCTCGATCTATCCCACATTCATAAAGTGGATTGAATCGACTTGCTTGTAATCATATATAAGAAATCCTTTATTTTCTAATTAATTAATACAATACGAAGAACTCTTTCGAATTATCTTGGTTTCTATATGTGCTCGATTTCTGTAATAGTAGTTATGCTATGATTTAAATAATTAAACCTAAACACATTAATTATCTATGAGGCATTATTTAAAATAAGTGGCCTTGTACAAAATCATTACAAAACTATGACCTTGCATAAAAATAGCTCATAAATACATATTTGCATCAATAAAAATGTTGTATTTAAGTACACAACAAGCCTCCCCCTTAGGAAGTTATGCCCCCAAAACTTGAGAAAATAAGTGTAGCTCGACCATGTGTCTTTTTCATACACTTCTTTGACCTTTGCTTGAATATTATCAAATGCATGTGCTTGAAAAGAAGCTTTGCGTAAGCTTCTTTGTGGATACAAGTATCTAAGTTTGCAAGATCTCACTACTTGAAGAGGAGAATAAGCTTTGATGCACTCTTTTCTTCTTCAAGCTTTCAAGAAAGACAAAAGACCCTCTTTTATCCATTAAAGGAACTCCATCTTGCCCAAAATTCCAAGGCTTTGAAGATCCTTCTCTCTCTTTCTCAAATTTCATTATTACTTCTTGGTTTCGTTAAATTCTTACATGCCAACCAATTGAATCTGATTTAAAGTCAAGATATCTAATTTCAATTTTGCATATAAAGGAAAAGCTAGATCTATTTTTTGCATCTTAAGGATTCATTTAAAAGCATAAGATCTAGACTAGAAAAGGCTAGTTTTATCAAGTTTTGCTTATAAATTCTTAAAGGATAAAAGTAGTTGCTTTTCTAAAGTACTGCATTTAAATATTGAGCAATTTAGTGCTTGTATTTTGCTGCCTTAAAACTGCAGAAAAATATCCCAAGGAAGTAAGCTTTCTAGTTTGATTCCTTGGTTCATTTTTGCATTTTTTCAATAAATTTACTTATGAAATTTTTGGGGCATTACTACTATCTCAAAACACCTTTAAAGTGTTTTGGGGCATATTATATCTTGGTTTATTTGTTGTTTTCTCCAGGTCTGTGCAAAAACAAGGAGATATGTTGTCCAAAAATTGAGATTTAAAGCTTCCAAGACCCCCAATGTTGCCCTATATCTTTGAAAATTGTTGTAAAAGTGTAATTTTTATTTTCGATCCATTTATAAAGATCTTTATGCCCTATATCTTTGAAAATTGTTGTAAAAGTGTAATTTTTATTTTCGATCCATTTATAAGGATCTTTATCTCTATTTTAAAGAGATCAAAAGTCTCTTCAAGAGACAATTGTAACCGATTTAATAAAATAAGCGAGCCAAGGAGGCCTCACTTTGTGTTTCCCCCTAGGGGGTTGGTGTTGTGGTCTTGGAGCAAGTTTCTCAATTTTTATTCTTTCTTTGCTTTTAAGTTTGCAACAATAAACACATAGATTAGATTTCAAGTTGGAAAGTAATACTTTAATTGCTAGATTAGTTTTCCCTTTTTGCAAAGTAAAACACTAATTGCTAGATTAGATTTTATTTCATGCAATTTCAAAGTTGGCAATAAACAGTCTCCTCAGCTCCTTGAAAGAGGCTGGTCAGTGAAGACTAGTAATTAGAAAACATTTACTTTCAGCAATTTTATTTCTTGTTTAAAATTAACATTTTCCCTCATCTCTCAGTGCAGTTCCTGACCCTTCCAGTTGTGAGCTTGTCTCGATCTTCTGAGAGTAAGTTTCATACACGCTGGGTTGGTCAGTGGTGATAGATTAATAGGGAAATCTCAAATGAGACTTATTGCTTGGTTTTAAGAACCACCTAGGGGGAGTGTGCGAAGTTTCACTGAATACCTCGGGCTTGTTCCCCTCAATGTTGGACATCCGACACTTCTAGTGGGCTTGTTGGTGGAACCATTGGGTTTCAACAACTTCTCAGCAAATCTTTGAGCTAAAGGGATAACCTCTCGAGTGGCCAAATTTAGTTTAGTTCAAAAACTTTACTTTTCTTGCAATAAAATTTATCTCATTAACCTATCATCAATAAAACTAATAAAATACGCAATCTACATTGCCCACGATACTTTTAAGGCACCAGTCTCAATTATACATTTACAAAGCCATTTGCTTCAAGCATTTTTACTTTCAGTCATTTACTTTGAAGCAATATTTAATTTACTTGCATTTATTATTATCTCAAGTATCCTTTTTTGCAAGTATCTTTATGTATCTTGTGGTGATCAATTGATTTATGTATGCTTTAGGATAGATTTGCTTTATATATATTGGTCAATGTAATAAACTCATATAATGCTAGTTGCTTAGATTTCAGTTTAATCCTTAGATTATTTTATTAGGGACTACCCCCCTTGGCTTCGCTAGGAGTTGGCCTAGATGGAGGAGTTGAGGATTAGGTGACAGCACCTTAACTCTCACTTGCCCCTAAGGACACACCGAGTGGATTGAAGATTTCTTCCACGTCTCCCACCTGTGTATAAGGCGGCAACATGTGGTACTATATATGCACTCATATGTGAAATTAAACATGGATATGTTATTGTCATGGATAGGTCATAATGGAAATATGTTATACAATTCTAATCATCACAAGACTATATTAGTGACAAGATGATAGTATTGTCAATTATGCTCATTGTGGCTAATCCATCAATAGTTGTTGTGGACAACAAGAATAATACAAGCATCAAAATGAGTCAGGCCAAAATAAGTGTAATAAACATAATTAGTATAACTAATTCATATAAAAATATATAATAAACACATTAAATCCCTAAAAGTCATGCCCATTCATATTCATGACCATTCAATGGTATTTATAACGTCACACATAGTTGTATCAATCATCACATTCATTATTATATTTTATATTTTATAGGTATGGATTTTTCTATATTATCCTACTTAAATCAGATATTTTCATAGTTATTGAACAACATTGTTCGTAACACTGGTATTAGATCTTGCCTAATCATGGCCTTGTTAGAAATAATAGGTGTGCTCGTTTAACCATAGACAATATAGCAATATTGTCACCCAACCATAGGCCGAAGCCACCCTCGAGCACCTTAACCTTGAAAAAGAATAATTCTGGAAGCAAACCCTAGGCCTAATAGCCAATCAAGGTAGCGTATCACTCTCTAGAGTTAGCATACCAAGCAGAAAGTCCAAATGATAACCAAGAGAGAGTCCAAGATTGAAACCGAAAATACAAGTTGCAGTAGCTGCAACTGCAGCTACTCTCCAGACTTGCACACAACTAATTTTTTGCAATTGTGAGTTGTGTGTGTGTCCAAATGAGCTCTGGCATCCTGTATTTATACTACTCCTTAGTTGTCTGGGCCGACTTCTCATTCTGGAGGCTAAAAACTCAATATTAAAATATTTCTTTTAGCCGACTGGTCTTCTAGGGTTATGTCCAATGCTTTAGGGTTTCTTCTTACTTCCCGATATATTCTACTCTTGTCAGGGTTACACATGGAGGTTAATACCTCCCGCGACTACTATAATATCAACACTCCCTCCTAGCTAGGGAGGTATTGAAGGCAACGGTCTTGAGCACAAACATACCATTCAACCGGTAGCATCATCATAGCCATACAGGCTATCTCATGATTAGATCACCAGCACCATCATCACTATCAGTATCATCTGATAGCATCAACTGCATCATCTCTCGAAGCCATACTCCATCTGAGTAATCAGGCATGATGTTGAATGAGTCACTCACTCCATAGAGTGATACAAGAACCATTCTTCTAATCTAGACATGTGTCCTAGAAGAATAATTATTCCAATAGATGTTGGAAGCCACGACATGGGCTACAAGGACTATTCTTCTAATCCAGACATACATCCTAGAAGAATAAATGTCCTGGACCATTTTTCGTCTGGATAATGTCTGTCCATCAGCACACTGACTATCCATCTAGCTAGTAATCATTTACAACACTACTGATAGTCTACATGGCAATCAGAACAATGTCATTCAATAGAACACAACTGTGTCTATCCATAGTAGTACACGACTATTATCCAGTGGTACACAACCACAACAAGTAGCCCACAGCTACTTAATCAGTGACACATAGTCATAACCAGTGGAACACATCCACCACAGTAGCATACATCTATTGTCTAGAGACATAGAGTCTCCATAGCAATCATCTGATATCAACCTACATAAAACAATATCATGATATAAACTGAGTTATTTCGGCCATATAAACAATATCATGATATAAAAATCTGTGAGATCTGGAAGAGCATCTGCCCTCATAATATAAAACATCATCCATGGGCTATCTGGACTATTCTTCTTAGGCATAGAAGAATAATTGTCCCTGCTTTCTGAGCCTGGACCATTCACCTAACTGGGCCATTCCTCCGACGCTAGTCATAGTGCAACCAGGAGAGAATGAGTCTGCCCTAAGGAATGCCTATCCCTGATTGCTAAACCTGGACCATTCACCTAACAAGGCCATTCCTGTAGCACTAATCATAGTGCAACCTGGATAGAATGAGTTTGCCCTAGGGAATGACAGTCCGGACCATTTTCTAATGGAAATGGTTGTCCTACACCAACCTCCAAAACAGATCGTTCTTCGAAACTGCTCACAACTATGAACTTTAAAAGAATGACTACCCGACGAGGCGGACCATTCTACTTGACCACTACTAAGAGTGACTGCCAAGAAGAATGATTGTCCTAGACCATTCCCCTACATTGGACACAAGGGGAATCATTGTCTAGAGTACATCAGCAATCTATCGAACCATTTTCATTACAAAAATGACTGTCCGATCTGGACCATTTTCCGAACTGGAAAATGCTTGTCCGTCAGAAATCTCAAACCACTTTTCGAGCTGGAAAGGAACTACTCATCCTGGACCATTTTTTGAACTGAAAAATCACTGTCCATAAATATATAACACATCAGTGCTCCCTTCCAACCTGGGAGTAATCTCTTCCTATTTCAATAAGGAAGTCATCTCTATGAAGCCCAACTTGTTTCTTAAGTATACAAACTTTTTCATCTTGGACAGAGGCTTTACCAAAATATCTACTATCTGCTCATCTGTGGAGATATATTGGAGAACCACTTCTCTTTTCTAGACTTCATCACGGAGAATGTAATGCTTGATCTCAATGTACTTCGGTTTGTCATGGAAGACTGGTTTTCTCTGAAGGCTTCATATAGCTCTCATTATTACAATATATCATGGTCGAATTCAGCACTTTTGTTTCCTGCTAGCTCATGACATCGTGGCAAGGCTCAAACTGAAACATATCCAAGTAGCACTTCTTCTGTCATCATAAGAGTTTGCAATGGATTAGCAATCCATCATCCTAGACTTCTGAGTAAGTATTATGATACACGATCTCTGTCATTGAAAGTTTTCACCACGCTTCTGTTGTATATGAGATACTTTGTATCAAGTTGTTTGAATCCATACAAGGTCTTCTTATATTTGGATACATGGGTCTCTTTCTAGTATAAGCTTCTTTCTCACTTGCTTTATTGGGAAGAACAGTCTTTTACATGTAAATTCCAATCCATGGATACTACAAGAGGTATATCTAGAACAAGTTGTTGTCATAGTCTTCTCCCTCCTTTTGGAAGAACCTCTGAATCTTGCAATGCTTCCATCCATAAGCCTTTTTCACATTGTTCTTTATCATAACTTCCATTTCTTTTGCTCGATTGCTTCTTAGTAAGTTCAAACCAAGCTGGTAGTCTTTGTGATTCTCGGTATAATAACTGGTTGTTCTGACTTTTTCTTTCTTTCTTGGAATCTTCAAGTTCTTCCTCATATTTCTCTTTAGCTCTTGGGTCAATGGAGTCTTCTATAGATTCCATGCCCTAAAGATTCCAACTTCTTCCTTTCATCATAGGATCATGGATGTAGATGGACACGTGTTGCTTTTCATAACTGCTACTTTCAATGAGAACATGGATAGATACTTCATAATCCTCAATGGATCATATTATTTAGGATTAGCTCCCTCCTAATCCTTTCTTCATGCATGAATGCCTGCTCTTCTTTTGGAATTATGTAATCATCTCCCTCCATCTAATTCATGCCCTCTGCAAGGTGTCACGGGTCTTTTTCTAATTTCCTCTGTTTTGACTTCTTCTAGGTCTCTTCAGGCTTGATTCTGATTTTGGCTTATCTTGCAGTTGTTACATATATAATAGCTTCCACAGGAATTGTTACCAAAGATTGTCAACATACTTCATATGTTCATGTGTATTGCTTGACTTGTAGTCATCGTAATAGCAATCCTTATCATTTTATTCTTCCATAGGTATTGTTTCCCTTGAACATATTTTCTTCTAAGAAATAGATATACATGATATGTACAGGAACTATGTAAACATGATATATACAAGATCTTTGAAGAATATTGTTACCTTGACTTAGAAGAAGAAGTTTGTTTTATCCTGCTTGACTTTCTTTGAGGGTTCCCTTTCTTCGGCAACTATTGCTTCATCTATTTCCTTCTTTTTCTTTAACTCAAGACAGTGGTTCCTCTAGTGACCATCTTTTCGACAGTTGAAGCATTGTATCTTTGACATATCATTTTCTTGATTTGGTTTCTTCCTTGAGCCAAACTTCTTCGTATTCCTGAAATTCTTGAACTTTGTTGTGAAAGCTTAATCAACATATTTCTTTTGGGAATTCTCTTTTCCGTTAATCCTTGATTCTTCTTGTGCACACAAAGTCCAAAGTTCTTCAAATGTGAGATACTCCTTTATTGTGTTCATGCTTGTGGCAAATGCATCCCATCTCTTGGGAAGACTATTGAGTACTATATTTACTAGTTCCTTCTCTGAAATGATTTCTTCAATAGCTTGTAGTTGACCTCTTAAATGAGAGATTCTCACAAGGTATGATGTTATGTTGTCATCATTATTCGTTTTCATGTCACAGAGCTCATTCTTCAAACTCATTACTTGTTCAATGTTTTTGACTGAGAAGAGGTTAGTTAGGGCATCGTACATCTTCTTAGATGAGTCAAGATGAGAGATGTAGGGTATCAAGTGGTCTTTTACAGAGTCCACTATGATACTCATGGCATTGATGTCATTGTCTTTGAACTTCTCCATATTTGCAATGTTCTGAGGCTCCTTCT
Source organism: Picea engelmannii (assembly GCA_009831015.1). Lineage (NCBI taxonomy): Eukaryota > Viridiplantae > Streptophyta > Pinopsida > Pinales > Pinaceae > Picea > Picea engelmannii. Next base: position 43,530 of record ML840352.1, on the reverse strand, counting down.
CTTTTCCTTCTTCAAACTGTGGTTCCACGATCTTTCCTTTCACAATATCCAACACTTTATTCTTGGCAAGGACGAGATCAATCCTTGTCTTCCATGCTCTGAAGTTAGAAGCCCCTTCTAACTTGTTTTCTGACTTCATAGAGTAGGTCAAGACTGCTTTGACTTGATCAACCTTTGACTTTGACCAAAAACTCAAACTTGACGTCTTAGCTTGCTGAGAGTACCAGGAAGTGCGCTAGGTATGGGCGCGCTTGGCTATCCAAAAATTAGGTCAATCTATTCACTTAAGGTGCCTCAACAAGAGGGTTAGGGTTTCGTTGTTGCAACAAAAACTTTGACTGTAACTTGAACTGTAACTGAGCAAATCCTCCAAATTTATCTTCCAATGGTTAGACTGTATGAAGATAGTGTGGGCCCATAACCTGTTAGAAATAATAGGTGTGCTCATTTAACCATAGACAATATAGCAATATTGTCACCCAACCATAGGTCGAAGCCACCCCCGAGCACCTTAGCCTTGATAGAGAATAATTCTGAAAGCAAACCCTGGGCCTAATAGCCAATCAAGGTAGTGTATCACTCTCTAGAGTTAGCATACCAAGCAGAAAGTCCAAATCATAACCAAGAGAGAGTCCAAGACTGACACCGAAAATACAAGTTGCAGTAGTTGCAGCCAGAAATTTAGTTGTGCACAAGTCTGGAGAGTAGCTGCAGCTGCAGCTACTCTCCATACTTGTGCACAGCTAAATTTCTACAGTTGTGAGCTGTGTGTGTCCAAATGAGTTCTAGCATCCTATATTTATATTGCTCCTCCTTAGCTATCTGGGCCGATTTCTCATTCTGGAGTCTAAAGACTCAATATTAAAATATTTCCTTTAGTCGACTTGTCTTCTAGGGTTATGTCCAATTCTTTAGGGTTTCTTCTTGCTTCCCGGAATATTGCAACTACTCTCCAGACTTGTGCACAACTAAATTTCTGCAGTTGTGAGCTATGTGTGTCCAAATGAGCTCTAGCATCCGATATTTATATTGCTCCTCCTTAGCTGTCTGGGCCGATTTCTCATTCTGGAGTCTAAAGACCCAATATTAAAATATTTCCTTTAGTCGACTTGTCTTCTAGGGTTATGTCCAATTCTTTAGGGTTTCTTCTTGCTTCCCGGAATATTCTACTCTTGTTAGGGTTACACGTGGAGGTTAATACCTCTCGCAGCTACCATAATATCAATAGGCCTTTGGCCACAATTTATCAAACCCTGTTTGATCTCGGCCTTTGCACACACAATTATTACACAGTGCTTGCTTTCGATGTTTGGCCACATCTTTTATCACACCCTATCCAATACGAGCATTTGGCCACACATTTTTTAAAGCTACTTTGAAACCTAGCCTTTAGCCATTTCACCTATTTCATTGCAGTTAACTAGTGGCCTATCGTTTGAATAACTATTAGAAAACAACCACTACAAATTTGAATACCATGTTAAAAAGAACATATCAACCCTATATGTTGCACATCGAAGGATTAATCATAAGAATAATTTTTAGCATGGGCATAAGAAGCATATAAAAAAGGTAAAGCCATTGCCACTGTTAATATTATGGTAGCTTCGGGAGGTATGAACCTCCATTGTGACCTATGACGAGATTAGAATACTCTGGAACGAAGCAAAGAAGTGAAGGAAACCCTAGACAAGTTGTCGGCTACAAAAATATATTTAATATGAATTTACTAATACCCAGAAGGAGAAGTCGGCCCCAGTTAAACTGCCCAGACTACTATAAATACAGGGCGTTGGTTCTCATTATTCTCATCTTAGCAGTTGCAGAGAGAACTGGATCTGCGCAGGTGCAGTTGCAACTTGTGCACAAGTTTCTGGGAAGGTGTGCACTAAACTCTGGGTGGGATTATCTGATCAGCTTGGGTTCTATTCTTGCTTGGTGCATTAGCCTCTCTTGGCTATTGGATTGCTACCAGGATTCTCTTCTCTGTCAAGGTCAAGGTGCTCGGAGGGTGGCTTCGGCCTGTGGTTGGGTGACGAGGGTATCGTCAATGGTAAAACGAGCACAATCTTCTATATTCTAACAGGTTATGGGCCCACACCCCCTTCAGTCAGCCTAAAACACTGGAAGGAAGCATAGCCACTAGATATTGAGCTCGTTGAGGAACTGTCGCTAGGGTTACTAGAAGGAGCAGCTTCCAAAAACACTGCAGCTAGGGTTACTAGCAGAAGCAGTTGCAGAAACCCTAAATCTCTAATCCAACACCGTGTGATGGAGCATCTCGCCCAAGAAGTAGATATTCAGATGTGCCCTAACTCAGCGCACCTCTTGGCTCTCTCAGAAGACAGAAATGACGAAGTTGAAGTTTTTGATCAAGGCATGACCAGTTACCAGTCAACCGAAGACATGTGTGAAATAATCAGTTTTTTACACTACTCAGCACTCACCGGGACGATTGAAGATGATATGTGGGTAATCGATAGTGGAGCTTCCAGGCACATGACGGGAGATCAAGCCAGACTCTCAAATCTAAATGAGAGAAAGACACCGTACAAAGTGGAGCTTGGAGACAAAAGCACTTACCCCGTCGAAGGATTTGGACAAGCCTCCGTCAAGTTGGAATCAAGTAATCATGTTCACTTAAGCAATGTTTTATATGTACCTGGTTTAGAAATGAATCTTGTATCAATATCATGTTTAGAAGACAAAGGAAACAGAATAGCTTTCATGGATGGAAAGGTGTTATCATGGCATAAGAATTCCAGCATAGATGATGCTAGGGTTATTGGAAGTCGTGAAGGAAATCTGTATAGACTACTATAACAAAATGAAGAAGCTCTAGTACATGACAAAGTCAACCCTAATGAACTTTGGCATAGAAGCTACGCTCATATCAATTATCAAGCATTACCTTTCCTCAGAAAAATGGTTGAAGGAATACCAGAATTGAAATCTACACATGAAGGAATTTGCAAAGGATGTGCCCTTGGGAAGAATATCAAGAAACCATTCCCAAGCAGCAACAACGGATCCAAGGAAATCCTAGATTTAATACACTCAGATGTTTGCGGTCCAATGCTAGTCAGATCTCTAGGAGGATCTCTTTACTACGTAATCTTCATAGATGACTATTCAAGAAAGACGTGGTTGTACCTACTGAAATCAAAAGACGAAGTATTCAGCGAGTTCCAAGAATTCAAGGCAGAAATAGAAAACCTTACGAACAAGAAGATCAAGACATTAAGAACAGATAATGGAGGAGAATACACCTCGAAGGAGTTCGTTGCATTCTGCAAATCGGCAAGGATTAGGAGGGAGCTGACTGTTCCTCATAATCCTCAACAAAATGGTGTAACAGAAAGAAAGAACAGATCTATCGAAGAAACGGTAAAATCCTTATTGAACGATCAAGGTCTATCCATGTTCCTATGGGGAGAAGCAGCAATGACGACAATATATGTAAAGAACAGAAGCCCTCATCGTATATTGAAGGACATGACACCAGAAGAAGCATTCTCAGGTAAGAAACCTAACGTAGAAAACCTAAGAATATTTGGATGTCCAGTTTACTCTCATATTCCCAAAGATAAAAGGAATAAACTAGAACCCTCGGGAAAGAAGGGGATATTCATGGGATATAGTGATTCATCCAAAGCCTATAGAATATATATTCCAGAACAACACAAGATAGAAGTAAGCAGAGACGTAATGTTCAATGAAAGGATGGCCTTCAGAAAATCCATCGAAGAAATTATAGAAGAAAAAGAACTTGAAGAACCTAATGAAGAAAACACAGAAAACGATCATCCTATGGAGCCATGTGAGAACATTGATTCAGATATCATACCAAAGACCAAGAAACGACCGGCTTGGCTTGAAGCTACATTACAAGACGCAGAAAGAATCAAGGTTCCAGAAGGAACATCCAGGAAGAGTAAAAGACCGAAAAGATTCTCAAGTTATGCAGCATACATGACAAAGCTCCTAGATGAAGAACCTACCACATTTGAAGAAGCAGTCCAAAAGGGGCAATGGAAAGAAGCTATGGCAGAAGAACATCAATCCATTATGAAAAATGAAGTATGGGAAATTGTACCCAGACCTAAAGAAAAATCAATGGTAACCTCAAAATGGGTATACAAGATCAAACATGCAGCAGACGGAAGCGTGGATAAATACAAGGCAAGATTCATGGCCAGAGGGTTCTCCCAGAAGGAGGGAGAAAATTATGACGAAACCTTTGCTCCAGTGGCAAGGTATACCTCCATCAGAGCTATCATATCCCTTGCAGCTTCCATGGGATGGAATCTACACCAGATGGATGTAAAAACATCTTTCCTCAATGGAGCTATTGAAGAAGAAGTGTATATCGAACAACCTCAAGGATTTGAGGTACATTCCAGAGACACTCACGTTTGCAGATTGAAGAAAACTCTATATGGACTCAAGCAAGCTCCAAGGGCTTGGTACGCTAGAATGGACAACTATCTAATGAGACTTGGTTTCTCCAAGAGTCATGCAGATCCAAACCTTTATTACAAAGTCGTGGATAACGCACATGTGATTCTACTATTATATGTTGATGATCTATTCATAACAGGTGAAGAATCTCTAATTATCCAGTGCAAGAAGGAATTAGCCTCTGAATTTGATATGAAAGATCTAAGTCTCATGCATTACTACTTGGGACTAAAAGTATGGCAGAAGCGTGGTGAAGTATTCCTTGGACAAGGAAAGTACGCACTAAAGATCCTTCAGAAATTTGGAATGATGGACTGTAAGTCCATGGACACTCCTATGAATGTAGATATAAGAAAAGTGAAAGTCCCAGACTCTGATACAGTTGATCCATCTCTATATCGACAGCTAATTGGATCATTGATGTATTTAGTAAATACTCGACCAAATATTTGCTTTGTTGTAAACACATTAAGTTAGTTTCAGGTGGAACCTAGACAAGAGCATTGGATAGCTGCAAAGCATGTCCTAAGATATATTCGTGGGACA
>ML840352.1:0-29331 GCA_009831015.1 Picea engelmannii | reverse complement strand
GCTGGTACTGCTGGCAGGACAAATCTGGCTGAGAAGAAAAAGTGGGTCCTCCAGGACCATGCTCAGGTCGCTCCTGCTCTCGGTACTCCATGTCTAGGACCATGTGGGCCTCGAGACATGATCTCCTAGTTATCCCTAATATCGGGGATAACAGTACCATACTTGTAATTTATGCTGTAAATTTTTCCTTAAGAACTCCATAATAAATTCTGGTCTTCACTGGTTTTCCCCTTGGGGGATTTTTCAGGGTCATGTTGACCAAAAATGAATGTGTAAAATTCTGTGGTTTGAGTTCTTTATTATCAGCATTTAAAGTGGAAAAGATCAGAGGTGTATTTACTGTTTTAATGCATGTTTAAAGAGCTAACAGTGGAAAGCAAACTATCCTTTAATTAACCCTTAATTAAACAGCAGCATTAAATGAGCAGCAAATCACTCTTGAAGGCAGCCACAAAACAGTGGCAAAACAGACCTGTATAGTGACCTTTAAATAGTCCTAAAAATCAGTCCTGTAGCAGCCTTTAAGAGCCTCAAATTTCTTCACAAAAATCAAAAGGCATTTATTTCGCAAAAACTGTAAGAAAGAGATGAAATATTAAACCCAATCTAAGCCAGTTATAACTTTCCAAAAATCAAGGCTGTGACTATTAAGGTATCCCAAAAGATTATAATATATGATACTATCATATCTAAAATGTTATAAAAGTGAAAGGTAAATATCGATGTTACATGAGGACACGCTCCCCAGGTGGGGCTACATCCCCCACTCTTCCCACATTTCCAAAACAGTGAAACTCAGTGGGGGGCATTTCCCCACATCTCTCTTTTAGGGAAACTTAGGGAAACACATGGGGGGACATTTCACTTTTATGGAGGACATCTAGGTGTCCCCGCTCTGAAAAGGGAGACTGGAGAGTGTGCCCCCACAATTTTTTCACAATGGCCTTAGAAAAAGTCTATTTAAAAAAAATGACACAAAATAATCAAGACCTAAAATGAATGTGAATATGTATTCAATGCTTTCATTGTTCGTGTTTATGACTTGTCATTGTTTCTCATATATATAATTTTTTTTTGGATTTATGGCAAGGTCCCCCAGGTCAGGACACTAATGTTTCTCAAAAGGTTTCCTAAAATTTGTGGGGTGTCTCCACACATTCCCCAAACACGTTTCCTTGCCACATCTTGAAAACATGGTGGAATACAGGTAAATATCAGCAATATTAAATACAAAGTGACCATTTCGCCAAGGGTTGAGGATATTATCATCTAAATCTATCCCTTTTGGAAGTCAAACCAAATAATGGTACATGTTCAAAATAGATAAGCAAGGGTACTATTAAAATTAAATTCTAACTCAACTTAAAAGTAAAGGTGCCCTTAACAAAAGGCATTTAAAATAACTATGATGTTAATGTTAGAAACTAAAAGTTCCAAGGCCTATGCAACAGACAAAGCACAAAATGGATCAACGAAATAGAAAATATTTGGAAATGTATCATCTAACAAAGAATGACAAGAAATGAATTAAGATAGCGTGAATTATCTACATGGTCCCACATATGAGTGGTGTATGTGGTTCTATGAAAAGACTACAGGAATATCAATAAATTGGCCAAAGTTTTCTACTAACTTACTCAATAGATTCTCAAATATCGAAGAACATTACAGATATAGAAGAATGAGAATTCTCAAAGATGTCCTTGCATCACTAGAGACATCCAAGCATCCCTTAGGAGAACCAAGTTTGATTTCAATAATCAAAACCAAGATCAATCTATTTTCCAAATAGAAGAATTCCATTAGGTCATCAATGATACTGAAGTTCAAAACATTACTTCAAAAAAGAAGTTGATAAGCATTACATAAGAGACCTTCTGTGAGGACCATAGCAATGATAAAATAAAGATTATATCAATGAAATAGAAAATATTTTGAAATGCATCTATCAAAGAATGACAAGAAGCAAACTAAGATAGCTTCAAAATATCTACGTGGCCCCATATATGAGTGGTGTATGTGGTTCTATGAAAAGACTAAAGGAATATCAATAAATTGGCCAATGTTTTCTACTAACTTCCTCAAGAGATTCTCATATATCTAAGAACATTACGAACATAGAAGAATGAGAATTCTCAAAGATGTACTTGCATCACTATAGACTAAGTCACATGGTTCAGGTTCGAGTTCGGGTTCGACAAAGATTAGGTTCGATTCGGGTTCAAATTTTCCAATAAGGTTCGGATGAGGTTCGACTTTAGGTTCAGCTATATATATTGACCCTATTGAAACCTCATCCCAAACCTCAATAAAATTCTCCCTCAAATTCATCCTAAGGTTCAAATTTGGGCACGCATTCAAGTTCGTTCAGGTTCAGCTTTAGGTTCGACGAACCTTGAGGTTCGCCGAATTTCGAACCTTAAGCATTAGGTTCGGCGAACCCTGTGACTTAGACTATAGACATCCTACAGACATCCAGGCATCCCTTAAACAGAATCGAATTTGATTTCAATAATCAAAACAGAGATCGATCTATTTTCCAAATAGAAGAATTCCATGAAGTCATCCATGAAATTGAAGTTCAAAACATTACTTCAAAAAAGAAGTTGATAAGCACTACATAAGAGACCTTTTGAGAGGACCATGGCAAAGATAAAATCAAAGTTTGGGGAAATACATTATAAGATAAAACAACAAGCAAGGAAGAAGTATCAATCACATTGTTGTATGTCTATGAAAACTTTCAGAAAACCGAGACAGTTTTCATTGGAGTTCCTATATCACCAGTTGAATTCTAGGATCTAGTTATGTATTGCGTTACTTTTGTTGCATCATCTTCCACTCTCTATTTTTCTCAAATCCAGGTAGTATGTGCAACATCCTTATAATTGAGAAACTAAATTACCCATCTTCATAACGAATAGAAATTTTCCTTTACCAAACCAGGAATATGACATGTTGTTCACTCATGGTCGAAAGTTATCGCTAACATCTGTCCTTCATCCTATTTCAAGGACAAATCATCTTGAAGAGGGGTGAAATGTAATGAACAAAATTAATATAACTAATAGATACATAAATACACTAAGTCCACAAAAATCATGCCCATTCAATGCAATGTTATTAAAACCGGACCGGTGATCAAACTGGTCGACCCCAAAAATGTGAAACCGGACTAGAACGGAAAAAAAAAAAAGCAAAATCAATCAACCAAAAACTCCACAAAATATTCAAATTTTGAAAAAAAAAAACACATATATGCATGTGCATCCATATGAATCCAAACCATTTATACACAAATATGCAAAGTTTCTCATTTATATAGCAAGTAAGAGTGCATATAACCAAAATAGCACCGAGTGCAATCCATCTCTGAACCAAAATACATCAATAAAGAGGCACTAAATGCCCTCTAGAGTCCAAAAAAAAGCATGCTACAACAAATAACTACAAACATCAAAATCATTGCCTATATTAGGATCCTCATCAACAATGTCACCCTCTAAGCACTAAAATAAGATAAAAAAAATATTAGCATGCCTAATAAGTGATTTTACTTGAGTGAAGTGTACATTTTTACTAGGGTCATGACAGAAGAGTTCAACAATCAATGGCGCCAACATCAAGATCCAATGAAAATGTTACAATCCTGCCAATCTTGAAATGTTGAATTTTGAATGGAACCTAAAATTCTACTTTCTCCATATGAAGTCCAATGAGGTTGGGACCACTCTCAAACATCCTGAAACAATTATGGTAATGTTAAAAATTTAAGTAAAAGATAAAAATGAAAGATAAAGGACATTCTCCTTTATCTTTCATTTTCATCCTTTTACTTTCAGAATGTAATATTACCATTAATTACTAGGTTTGATTAGACCCTAGGGTTAGTTAGCAGGCCCCCCTCTATTAAACAATTCAGAATTTTTTCTTTAAATTTGAAATCCGTAGGTCCTAGATGCGTCATTCAAAGAAAACCGGCCAAAAACAGTGCACGGATGTCGGTCTGACCGGTTTTGCCACAAAATCAGTCAAACCGACCAGTTCAAAATGGTTCTGATAACACTGATTCATTGGTATTTCTAGCATAGCGAGTAGTTGTATCACTCATGACATTCATTATTATCACTTATATTTTATCCTTATGGATTTCTCCATTTTATCCTACCTAAATTGGATAGTTTTATAGTTATTGAACCAGCTTGTTCATAACAATATAAGTATGGGAATAACAATCATGTCAAAACATCAAAGCTGAAAATGGTTATTTGATTGAGGTACTCAGTTATCATTGTAACCATGGTTATTTGAGTATGAGGTAGTCAGCTCACAGCAGGTTGAAGTATAATAATAGATCCTTGCCACATTTTTGTCTTAATATGTAAGTTGAGGAGATGCACACAAAAAATTTATTTGACTTATATTTTCTTTCAAACATTGAATGACTTAGGAGTTCTAAAAGCAGTCCAAAGAAAATATCAGTATGGTCTTGTTAACCCCTAGATTTTCACCCTTGAAAATCTTGAGGGTTAAGAGCTAGCATGCATTATTTTGGTTGGCATTCTAAGATTCTCCCAGAGTTTAGTACGTGTGGTTAGCAGAGGTCGGTTCCCATTGGAGATAGGTATATGATCGGTACATGACTGTTTAGTTCAAAGTAAGAGTTAGCATGTTTTCCTTTGCATTTGAGAGAGATGTCTACATACAGCAAGAGTGGCTACTTTTTAGGAGACATGGTTTGAGTGGGTCTCTCGACAATGTGGAGCAGTTCTAAGCATACACAGATGTTCCTTGCATGATTCTATGCCCAATGGCACTTTTTCGAGTGACATGCAGGAATTTTCTATTGTTAGCAATTTGAGCACCAGGGCTTGCATGTTGATTATGATTGCGGATTTGGACTCCTTACATAAAATTGAATCCAATGAGTATAAAGTCATGGACATGCAAACAACTTTATATTTTTAGCAGTATCTATTTTTAACAGTGGACATATGGTGGTAGTCTCCTAGTCATCCCGAGCATTTGTGGAGAGTTTGGGTTAGTTTCGACAAGTTTCAAATTTTTGAGACCAAATGGCTATTTTCAGAAATTTATAATTTTAGCCGTCATCATCATCCTAGCAATGACAAGTGGCGAGATCAGATTCTAACATGTGGCAAAGTCTCAGTGAGATGTGGCATTATTTGACCAGTGGCACATAGGATGAGATGGCACTTCTGTGGAAAAAGTTTAGCCAATCAGGCTAACTTTTCTCACTAACTCTTCTTCACCCACCATAAAACCATATTTCGTGCACTAAAAGTCCCTAAACCCATTTTACCCATTCATCTTGCACCACTTCCCTCTGAACTCTATCCTATCATAATCCTAAACCCACTTCCCTTCAACTATGTCCTAATTCTAACCCACTTATCCATATCACTTTAATCAAACTAAAGTATCCCCTTCTAATTAATCAATTAATTAATTCATAACCACTCTCCCTTTACACATACCCACTAGCCCACGTATTCATTGTCATATTTACCACCTTTTTGAATCCCCTTATTATATTAATTAAGTGAAAAGGTTTGTCCCCCATGAGTCATGCGTATCTTTATTATCTTTTTGTATCCCCTTAGTATATTAATTAAGTGAAAAGGTTTGTCCCCCATGAGTCATGTGTATCCCCCTTTAAACATGTGATTTCTCTATTTTGTATATACCCATCCCTTTTAATAGATCGCATGCATATTTTCTTTTTTTGGACCATACCAAACCCCTTTATGTCATCCTTGCACACTCCCTCAACTCATGCATCCGTCCTTTACCCTCAAGCATGCACATTCTCTCATGTGCATGCCTCCTCTACGCCATTTACCTCACGTCGTCTCCCTTGCATAACACGCATACGACATCTCCCGCCACTCATTAAAACCTCTCATGCACATGTTATTTCCCCTAATGCGCATGCTAACATTCTACCTCACATGCATGCAAATGACCCATGCATTTACGTCATCCTCCATGCATGCACTCATTCCCCTGTGTTGAATTTAAAGAAGCTGCAAGAGCCATTCTCCAGGAGGATGGCGAAGACCCTAGCCGAGAACTAGGGGCCCCAGTGCACTCCTAGGGTTCTTGGTCTGGGACCAAGTAGTGAAGAACCTTGTTAGGGCTCCCAGTATATGACTAGGGTTCTTGGTCTGGGACCAAGAAGCAAAAGACCCTTGTTAGGGCCCCCAGTATATGACTGGGATTCTTGGTCTAGGACCAAGCAGTAAAGGCCCCTGAGAGGACCCCCAGTATATGACTGGGGTTCTTGGTCTAGGACCAAGTAGTTAAAGTCTCTAGATATGACTAGGGCCCCTGGACATGTTCCAGGGTACCCATACCTGGGGCATGGGTTGATCCTTGGTCTTGTACCTTGGTGGATAAGACCCCAGAATTGTTATGGGGCAACCTAGTCCTTGATCAGGTGTTTTGTTGGTGTATGACTCCTTTTGAAGATGGGCATGACCACATGAGGGATGTATCCCATATGCAATGATGATAAAGTTAATAAGGTCACCTTGAAAATGAATGGACAAGTATTGCCACCATGTAACCCCACCTAAAACCACTTTTCCCTTGCTTGTTTTTGTTTGGGGTTTTGTTTTTGTCTTAAGGGTTAATGTAAAATATTAATTAAAATGTTTTAATTATAACAGGTTTAAATTAATATTTATATTAATTTAAACATGTTATTTTTAATAGTTATTTTAATTATTATTACCCTTAATTTACCTTAGCCTAAAAGTATAAATAGAGTCCTACCCCCCCTACCTTTAATTCATTCTATTATGCTCTTGTGCTATCCTCCCAAAAGTGAGCAGATCTCCTCTAGTGTGTTGCGGCCCTCCTCTTGTAACAGTTGTTGAGGTTTTCAGTGGTGGTTCGGCCCTCCTTGGCTGAGGTTCTCTGTGGTGGTTTGGCCCTCTCTTGCTGAGTTTTTTAGTGGTGGTTCGGCCCTCCTTGGCTGAGGTTCTCTGTGGTGGTTCGGCCCTCTCTTGCTGAGTTTCTTCTGTGGTGATCTAGGGCTGTGGGTACCGTGTATACCTGTGTGCTGAAGAGGAAGCGTTGTCCCCTTCAACAGCAAGTCTAGTACCCTAGACTCCTTTCAAGAAGCTGTCGTCACCTTCCCTTTGTCCAAATCTGTCCTATTCTAATTGAGTCGCAGTCCCTCTGCTGATCTTAACACTGTCGTACCTACCTGTGTGTTTGAGGGTTTAATCATAGAATTTTTATGTGTGGTGTTTAAATGGTTTCTACCCCTGGTGACAAGTAAGTCTATTTCATCTCTTGGAAAGAGATCTAACCTACATGGTAGATCTATGATCTTGAACTTTCTATGAGCATAATTACAAGTGGCTCTATATCTCTAGTGTGTGACATGAACTCCTATAGAGGTAAGACAATAAGGTATGTAACTTATTTCAGTTTTGTCATTATCAAATCTGAATATTAGTTTGAGTTTTGATCTGAATAACTAGAGTTGTTTATTAGATCTGAAGCTGTTTAAATATTGGAGGTTGTTTATTATCAGATCTGGATTTGTTCTGAGTTTTCTTTTATCTGTATAGATCTATATCAGCATTGTAGATTAGATCTAGAAACTGACCTATATCTTCTTTAATTTAGATCAGAAAGAATATTGTTTGAATCTAGATCTTCTTCTATGATTTTGTTTTTGGAACTCAGTTAAATCTAACTCTACTAGCTTAGATTTGAGTGGTTGTACTCACCCAGAAATTGTTTACAAACACAAATCATATTATTGATTCTCTGTTCAGATTTTAAGCAGTATTGCATTTGTTTATGAGTCTTAGTTGTTATTCTATTTGAAAAAATTTGAAAAGACAGTTTTGTTCTACATCACTTCTCTAATTCTAACATGGTATCAGAGCTAAGGGTGTGAAGAGAGCTCAAAGATATAATCTTGAGCCTACACAGATCCACTGGTTAGGGTTGTTTTGCAGAGATCAGCACACCTAAACTAATCTAGATCTCAACATGGTTTCCTCATCAGTTAAAGCTGAAGACAGACTTGTAGGGGCTGCAAACTTTAATGCTTGGAAATACAGAATAGTAAACATTCTTGAAGAGAATCATCTATAAGTGTTGATCTCTACGGAGATTGAAGAACCCACCTCAAACACAGCCAGGGCAACATACAAAAGGAAACAAACCAAGGCTAAAAGAATCATTTTTTATTCTATCAAAGACAGCATGATGCCCATCATTGGTCATCTAAGAACTGCCAAAGATTGTTTTGATGCCTTGGCAAACCTCTATGAGAAGAAGGCACCAACTCATAAAAGAATTTTGAAGAAACAATTACGAACTTTGAAAATGGGAAAGGATGATACAGTTGCTACCTTCTTCTCCAAAATTGTTCAAACCAAAGATCATCTTATTGCAATAGGAGTTCATGTAGATGATGATGACCTTGTTCAAACAGCATTTGATGGACTTCCTGATGCTTGGGGAGTTTTTCTTGCATCCGTGAATGGAAGAGAATCTCAACCTAATTTTGAAAGATTGTAGCATCACTGCTTAGAAGAAGAAGGAAGACTAAACAGCAGAAATGACTATTCAATTCTAAAAGATCATGCCCTTACAGCAAAGACCAAGAAATGGAAGAAGTTCCCTAAATCAAAAGGCAAAGGTAAGAAACCCCAAGGTAAGTTATCTCATCTAAATACTCATTTATTTAAAGTTAAATGTTTTAATTGTAATAAGCTAGAACATTATGCAAGAGATTGTAGGAATCCTCCCTCTCAGCAGAAAGGAAGAGTAAGATTCCAAGCCTCAGTTGCCACTGAAGAGGCTAAACCTCAAGAGGAGCCTCAAAGAAGACAAACCAATGCTGCCACGAAAGAGCAAGAACAACAAAAGGAATATTATCTTATCTCAGCTCTTTCCGACACTATTACCAAGTCAGAGGAGATTTGGTTAATAGACAACGGTGCCACTAGACACATGACAGGCTTCAAACAAAACCTTGCAAACTATCAAGACAAGAAATTCAAGGCAAAGGTGGAGCTGGGTGATGACGGCACCTATGACATAAAAGGTTTTGGATCTACCTCTTTCCGATTTCACTCAGGTAATATCTTTCATATTGATGAAATTATTTATGTACCTGGTCTAAATAAAAAATTTAATCTCTGTTCCAGTCTTAGAGAGTAAAGGTTACTCAGTAGCTTTCTCCAAAGGGAAAGCCCTCTTGTGCTCCTCAAGTAAAGATATAAACACTGCTATAACTATTGGAACTCGTGAGAGTGGACTGTATAAAATTTCAGGTCAAGTTGTTCAAGCCATAGTTCACGAGACGGTAAATCCCTGTGAGCTTTGGCACAGAAGATTTGGACATCTCAACTACAACGCACTTCCAGGTTTGCAAAAGATGGTGACAGGTATGCCAGTATTTTCTGTTGAGCATGATAGTGTTTGTAAAGGTTGTTCACTTGGTAAGATTACAAAGAAACCCTATCCTCTCAGTAATAGAAAATCAAATGGAATTCTGGATTTAATTCATTCTGATCTTTGTGGGCCCATGTCTGCACCGTCTATGAATGGTTGTATTTATTATATTATTTTTATTAATGATTGTTCGCGTAAAACTTGGATTTATTTCTTAAAGACTAAAGATGAATCTTTTAGTAGATTTCAAGATTTCAAGAATCTTGTTGAAAATCAAACAGGAAGACAAATCCGAGTTTTCAGAACAGATAACGGTAAAAAATTTGACTCCTTCAAATACGACGAACTCTGTCGGGCCTCTAGAATTAAGAGGGAGCTAATTGTACCATACAACCCTCAGCAGAATGGGGTTGCTGAAAGAAAGAATAGAACTATCTGTGAAGCAGCCAGGGCCATGATGCATTACCAAAACTTACCTTTATCGCTTTGGGCTAAGGCTGTCAGTACTGCAGTCTACATTCAGAATAGATGTCCACACAAAGCCCTTGAAGCGAAAACTCCTGAAAAAGTTTTCACCGGAATTAAGCCCTCAGTTGATCACTTGAGAATCTTTGACAGTCCAGTCTATATGCACATTCCAAAAGAGAAGAGGACTAAGCTAGAGCCCTGCGGTAAGAAAGGAACTTTTGTGGGATACAGTGAAACCTCAAAAGCTTACAGGATTTATATCCCAGGTCAAAAGTTCATCGAAGTAAGCAAAGACATGACCTTTCATGAAGAAACAGCTTTTCATCGGGCCAGAGAACTTCCATGTGATTCAGAGCAGGAAGCTCCACCACCAGATTCTCCTCTTCCAGATGAGCAGAGGGAGGAAACCTCAGAACTTCCAGTGGATCCCTCAAGAAATACTATTGAGTTTCCAATGGAGATACCTCTTGTTAAAAGGAAACCAGCCTGGTGTTGGGAAATATTGAAAGAAGCAGAAAAACATTCAGCTCCTAAGGGCACCTTCAGAGAAAGCAAGAAACCAGATAAGTACTCCGGTCTCATCGCAAATTTAAATACTGTGATTGATTCAGAACCTTCCACATTTGTAGAAGCCTCCAAATATCAAGTGTGGAAAGATGCTATGAATGAAGAATATGATTCTATTCTAAAGAATGATGTATGGACAATAGTCCCTGGACCTCATGGCAAATCAGTAATAACTTCAAAATGGATTTATAAGATAAAGTATGCAGCAGATGGCAGTGTTGAGAAATACAAGGCGAGATTCGTGGCTCGTGGTTTCTCTCAAAAAGAAGGAATTAACTACGACGAAATTTTTGCTCCAATTGCCAAGTACACTTCAATCAAGATTATCATCTCTCTTGCTGCAGTTTTTGGTTGGAAACTTCACCAAATGGACATTAAAACGGCCTTTCTTAATGGTGAAGTTGAACAAGAAGTATACATCGAGCAGCCGGAAGGTTTTGTCATACATGATAAAAGATCTCATGTGTGCAAACTCAAGAAAGCCCTGCATGGGTTAAAGCAAGCTCCGAGAGCTTGGTATGGAATAGACAGTTTTCTTCAAAGTCTTGGATTCACCAAGAGTATAGCAGATCCAAATCTTTATATAAAGATTGTGCAAAATCATCCAGTTATCCTAGTCTTATATGTGGATGATTTGTTCCTCACTGGAGAGGAAACCCTGATAGCTCAGACTAAGAGGGAGCTTTCTGTAGAGTTTGAAATGAAAGACTTGGGGCTCATGCATTATTTCTTAGGCTTGGAGGTATGGCAGAAACCAAGTGAGATCTTTCTCTCACAGGGTAAATATGCAGTTGATGTGCTCCACAGATTTGGCATGATGCACTGCAAGTCCATGACTACTCCAGTGATCTCTAACCTAAAGAAACTACAAGATCAAGTCACAGGTTCAGAACCCGAAGATCCCACCTTATATTGGCAGATCACTGGATCTTTGATGTATCTCGTACATACGAGACCAAACATTTGTTATGCGGTAAATGCTCTCAGTCGGTTCATGTGTGAACCGAAGCATATACATATGGTTGTTGTGAAGCATATTCTGAGATATGTTCGAGGAACTATAGTTTATGGTCTCAGATACACTTCCAGTGGAGGTGTAATGCTCCATGGTTTTACAGATTCAGATTGGATGGGCAGTACAGTGGATCGGAAGAGCACTTCCAGATATTGCTTCAGTTTGGGTTCGGCAATGATTTCCTAGTCCAGCAGGAAACAGGGCTCCGTAGCCCAGAGCACTGCAGAAGCAGAATACATTGTTGCAAGTGTTGCTGGCAGAGAAGGAGTGTGGCTTAGGAAGATACTTTCAGACTTGTTCAGTTCAGAGCTTGAACCCACAGTCATTCACTATGACAATCAGAGTTGTATAAAGCTCACCGAGAATCCAGTGTTTCACGACAGATCGAAACACATTGAGATGAGATACCACTATGTCCAGGACATGGTTCAGAAGAACGTTCTCAGCATTCAGTATGTTCCGACGGCAAAACAAACGGCAAATATTTTTACCAAGCCATTGTCCCTGACAAAGTTTGTATACTTTCATGACAAGCTTGGTGTAGCTGAGAATGCCTCTCTTGTTGAGAGGGAGTGTTGAATTTAAAGCAGCTGCAAGAGCCATTCTCCGAGAGGATGGCAAAGACCCTAGCCGAGAACTAGGGCCCCCAGTGCACTCCTAGGGTTCTTGGTGTGGGACCAAGCAGTGAAGACGCTTGTTAGGGCCCCCAGTATATGACTGGAGTTCTTGGTCTGGGACCAAGCAGCAAAAGAACCTTGTTAGGGCCCCCAGTATATGACTGGGGTTCTTGGTCTGGGACCAAGCAGTAAAGACCCCTGAGAGGGCCCCCAATATATGACGGGTGTTCTTGGTCTGGGACCAAGCAATTAAAGTCCCTAGATATGACTAGGGCCCCTGAACATGTTCCAAGGTACCCATACCTGGGGCATGGGTTGATCCTTGGTCTTGTACCTTGGTGGATAAGACCCCAAAATTGTTCTGGGGCAACCCGGTCCTTGATCAGGTGTTTTGTTGGTGCATGACTCCTTTTGAAGGTGGGCATGACCACATGAGGGATGTATCCCATATGCAATGATGATAAAGTTAATAAGGTCACCTTGAAAATGAATGGACAAGTATTGCCACCATGTAACCCCACCTAAAACCCCTTTTCCCCTGCTTGTGTTTGTTTGGGGTTTTGTTTTTGTCTCAAGGGTTAATGTAAAATATTAATTAAAATGTTTTAATTATAACAGGTTTAAATTAATATTTATATTAATTTAAACATGTTATTTTTAATAGTTATGTTAATTATTATTACCCTTAATTTACCTTAGCCTAAAAGTATAAATAGAGGCCTACCCCCCCTACCTTTAATTCATTCTATTATGCTCTTGTGCTATCCTCCCAAAAGTGAACGGATCTCCTCTAGTGTGCTGTGGCCCTTCTCTTGTAACAGTTGCTGAGGTTTTCAGTGGTGGTTCGGCCCTCCTTGGATGAGGTTCTCTGTGGTGGTTCGGCCCTCTCTTGCTGAGTTTCTTCTGTGGTGATCTAGGGCTGTGGGTACCGTGTATACCTGTGTGCTGAGGAGGAAGCGCCGTCCACTTCAAGAGCAAGTCTAGTACCCTAGACTCCTTTCAAGAAGCTGACATCACCTTCCCTTTGTCCAGATCTGTCCTATTCTAATTGAGCCGCAGTCCCTCTGCTGATCTTAGGACTGCTGTACCTACCTGTGTGTTTGAGGGTTTAATCACAGAATTTTTCTGTGTGGTGTTTAATGGTTTCTACCCCTGGTGGCAAGTAAGTCTATTTCATCTCTTGGAAAGAAATCTAACCTACATAGTAGATCTATGATCCTGAACTTTCTCTGAGCATAATTACAAGTGGTTCTATATCTCTAGTGTGTGACATGAACTCCTACAGAGGTAAGACAATAAGGTATGTAACTTATTTCAGTTTTGTCATTATCAGATCTGAATATTAGTTTGAGTTTTGATCTGAATAACTAGAGTTGTTTATTAGATCTGAAGCTGTTTAAATATCGGAGGTTGTTTATTATCAGATGGATTTGTTCCGAGTTTTCTTTTATCTGTATAGATCTATATCAGCATTGTAGATTAGATCTAGAAACTGACCTATATCTTCTTTAATTTAGATCAGAAGGAATATTGTTTGAATCTAGATCTTCTTCTATGATTTTGTTTTTGGAACTCAGTTAAATCTAACTCTGCTAGCTTAGATTTGAGTGGTTGTTCTCACCCAGAAATTGTTTACAAACACAAATCATACTATTGATTCTCTGTTCAGATTTTAAGCAGTATTGTATTTGTTTATGAGTCTTAGTTGTTATTCTATCTGAAAAAATTTGAAAAGACAGTTCTGTTCTACATCACTTCTCTAATTCTAACACCCTGCTTACTTCACTACTACTCCCTCATGCCATGCACCTTACTTACTCTTTTTACACACATATACGCCTTCTATTATTACATGGAGAGATAAGCCCTCTGATCTATATATTGGAGCGATTTATTCATTATCATTGTGGAGTTTTTGCAGCAGTGATATTACAGCCTGTTCTCTCTCTATTATTTCTTTCATATTCTAGCAGCTAGCTTTATGTATTGAGAACACATCATTGTGCCGATTTTATGCTTGTCGAAAGTGGTGCAATCAGCCCTTTGGCAAGGATTTAATAAAGAGGATTACTGTTGGTGTTCAAACCTGTTCTCTTGTTGGTTTTTGATAAATTTTAAATATACTTGTTAGCTGTTCATAGTACATACCTTTTACAGTGGTTAAAAGGCGACCATGTGATAGGTTTCCCTCTTTTCTTTTCTATATTATTGCTCTAATACTGCAGGGATCTCACCAGGTTACTTAATTCTATCAATCTAACGCTTTGTTAGTGTGTTTTGGCACACTGTCCAGAGCAACAGCTCACTGTTTTTTTGTTTACACACCGAAAATCAGTCTTAAAAGACAGCAGCAAGGTACCCAGGGTGCCTAGGGACTCCCCCCTGAGGTTGGCAAGCACCATCCCAAACAGAGAGTGGTTTAGTCAGTGACAATTTGGGGCTATTTCTCTAGAATTAGCCGCTGTCCTGTCGCCGAAAATTAATTACATATCAGCTCAATTGGAGGCCGGGAAAATGTGCTAACAGAACTTCAGTACCTTGCCTGTTTCCTGAGCCTTTAACTGGCATTTATTATTCACTCTAAGAACAAGACAGAAGGAACAGACCTAGACAATACAATGATATCAAATTACGTGTCCTAATTTCATCAACACTCAATCATGAATGACAAATCATCGCAATACCCATTACAAATTTTACAGAAAAAAATGCTCTCTACTCCAAAGCTTGACATATTTATATCAATGGATAATTTCAACATCATTCCCTCAGGAAACAAGTACCAAATATCTTCTTAATTTACTTCCACATTTATCGGCTATGTCAAAATTAATCCTTAGATATCAACAACCCAAAAAATCTCGTGCACATACCATCTCTAACCTTGTGAAGGAAATTACACCAAAAATTTCTTGATTTGAAGCTCGTACTTGTATTAAAGATTATATTTTGATGGCTAAATAACTACTGCAAATATAAGAAAATAAAAATGACAAGAGTAGAAACATACCTTAGTGACTGCAGATCAAGGTGAACATGAGCTTCATCGGCTGATACTTGCAATTTTGCCATCGTAAGAATCGCCTGTTGTTTGGCATTTTCAACTTGTGCCTCTACCCACTGCCTCTCACTAATTCCAAAGCTGTCCACAGAGTAAAAGAGAAAACCTGAGAAAAAAACTTGCTAAAGGACAAAAGCAAGATCACTGAATTGCCTCTCCCAATCTGTACAAATGACTTGCAATAGTCCGAACTCTCAGATGAATGTCTATTAGTAAACTCCAAACACCTCAACAACGCATTTTGCAGAAGTACAATTATTAGGCCAACTTCACCCATGACAACAGAACAAAAGAAAAATAAAGCAGAATGATTCTCCAGCCAGCACATTTCCACTTTTTACTTGAGTTCTGAATGCATTGTATAGCACTAACATGGATCGAAGCCGTTGCAGCTCCACAACCCGATGATGGTAAGATTTCTCTGAATCGCCTGAAAATAAGATAATTCAAAAGCATCAGATCACAATGATTATAGGATCCTAGGTGGAAAGTTCATGAAATGAACCCAACAAACAGGGATTCCTCTAATGCTATTTAAGGCAAATAAAAAATGAAATTAGTCACCTAAGATGCTTGTTAGAATTTAAGGGAAAACTAGAACAGAAATATTCTTTCAAATTTATTCAATACAGTAGATATAGATCAGCAGTCAAATCAAAAATTTATAAAATAGATCAAACACAGAAATGGATCTGAACATGCAGAAAATAATTCTTAACTAAATCTGAACATGAACAGATCTGATCATTAGCAATACAAAAACAATTCTGAACATTAACTTAAACAGATCTGATAATTAGCAAAGTAAAAACTCAATACTACCTTAATCAAAACAAGGAACAGATTTACCTCAGATACTTGCTGCTGTCCTCTATTCTATATGCTCGGAAAAAGCTATAATGGTCATGGATCAAACCCTCGAGAGTAGATCTCATCATGATCTATGTGGACAGTTTTGCCAAGAAGAACTCAAAGACCAATCAGCATAAGTAGGGCTGATATAAAAACCCCAAAGACAAAATTAGAGGCTGAAAGATAACCCCTAACACCCCAAAAAAAAGCTGTCCTAAAATGTACTGGAATGCTACAGCAATTAGGAGGAAAACTTAGGGCTGTCTCATCAAGCCCAAAAATCTGGTAAACAGTGGCAGCATATAAGAGACACCAGCGGCTGCCTAAAGAGGAGCCAAGGGCAGACAAGGAGGCAGCGGCAGCCTGAGAGGAACCAGCGGCAGCCTAGAGAAGAGAAAGGAGGGGACTGTGGCACCTTAACCAGCAAGAGGGAGGGCCGCACCACCTTAACACACCAAGAGGAGACCAAAACACCAGCAAGAAGGCTCCCAGCCAGCAAGGGGGAGAAAACCCAAGGAGGCCGCACCTCAAAACAGCAAGAGAAAATACTCCAAGAAGGCCGCACAAAAAAATGACTAAACTGAAGAAGAGTAGCCATAGAAAAATTCAGACCAAGGGAAGTGAGTGCAGAATAATGAATGAGAGAGTGAGGGGTAAGGTTCCTTTTTATAGATTAGGACGGGGGTTAGGGTTAAATAAATTAACTCTACCTTTTAGGGTTAATTAAAACCCAATTAAAAATAAAATAAAATAATTAATATTTTAATTAATAAAAATATTAATTATAAAGTCAACAAGTCAAAGTGACTAGAAAAGACCAACACCACAATAGACATTAAGGATGTGGCCCAAGCAAGGGGAGGCAACAAGACAGAGTCAAGGGGGTCTTCTTCAATGGAAAGATGTCCACATAAGTCTCATGATAACTTATAAGCTTTTATCATCCCAGCATAAGAGGAATGTCACCGATGTGATCATGTCCTTAACTACTCCTACGTCTCATGGACCATCTCGGGAGAGAAGAAGATCACACATCATCTCGTCTTGGCTTTTAACCAAGAACCAACTGGTCCTAGACCAAGATACCCCAGAACACATCTAGCGGCCCTAGATCAGCACTAGGGTCTTATCCACCAAGGTACACAACCAAGAATCAATCCAACCACCGAGCAAGGATTCCCTGGAACGCATCTAGGGACTTACATCATCAAATTGCTTGGTCCTTGACCAAGAACCCCAGCAATACACTGGGGGCCCTCACTAGGGTCTTTTGCCATGGCTCTAACTGCTTGGTCCCAAACCAAGAACCCCAAGAGTGCACTGGGGGCCCTAGATCTCAACTAGGGTCTTATGCCATCCTCCCGGAGAATGGTTCTTGTAGCTACTTAAATTTAACACTCCCTCTCAGCAAGAGAGGCATTCTCAGCAACACCAAGCTTGTCTCGAAAGTACACAAACTTTGTCAACGATAGAGGCTTGGTCAAAATATCTACAGTTTACTCCGTCGTCAAAACATACTGAATACTAAGAATGTTCTTCTGCACCATGTCCCGAAAATAGTGATATCTAATCTCAATGTGTTTCGATCTGTCATGAAACACAGGATTCTCGGAGAGCTTTATACAACATTGGTTATCACAGTGAATTACTGTGGGTTCCAACTCAGCACTGAAAAAATCTGAGAGTAGCTTTCTGAGCCACACTACTTCTCTACTAGCAGCACTTGCAGCAATGTATTCTGCCTCTGCAGTGCTTTGGGCTACGGAGCCCTATTTCCTGCTGGACCAAGAGATCATAGCTGAACCCAAACTGAAACAATATCTGGAAGCACTCTTCCGCTCCACTGTACTGCCCATCCAATCTGAATCTGTATATCCATGAAGCATTACACCTCCACTGGAAGTGTATCTGAGCCCATAGGCTAAAGTACCCTAGACATATCTGAGAATATGCTTAACAGGAACCATATGAATATGTTTCGGCTCACACATGAACTAGCTGAGGGCATTCATTGCGTAACAAATGTCTGGTCAGGTATGTAATAGATACATCAAGGACCCAATAATCTGATGATATACGGTAGGGTCTTCTGAATCTGAATTTGTAGCTTGATCATGTAACTTCTTCAGGTTAGAAATCATAGGTGTGGTCATGGACTTACAGTCCAACATCCCAAATCTGTGAAGCACATCAACTGCATACTTGCTTTGTGAGAGAAAGATCTCACCAAGTTTCGACCACACCTCTAAGACAAGAAAGTAATGCATAAGACCCAAGTACTTCATTTCAAATTATGTTGATAACTCCCTCTTAGTCTGAGCTATTAGATGTTCCTCTCCAGTAAGGAACAAGTAATCCACATATAAGACCAAGATAACAGGATGATTATTCACAATTTTTATATAAAGATTAGGATCTGTTATACTCTTGGAGAATCCAAGACTCTGAAGAAAACTGACAATTCTTCCATACCAAGTTCTCGGAGCTTGTGTCAATCCATACAAGGCTTTCTTGAGTTTGTAGACATGGGATTCTTTCCCATGAATCACGAAACCCTCAGGTTGTTCAATATAAACCTCTTGCTCAACTTCACCATTAAGAAAGGCAGTCTTAACATCCTTTTGGTGAAGTTTCCAATCAAAGACTGAAGCAAGAGAGATGATGATTCTGATAGAGGTATACCTGGCAACCGGAGCAAAGATCTCGTCATAATCAATCCTTTCTTTCTGAGACAAACCATGAGCAACAAATCTAGCTTTGAATTTTTCGACACTGCCATCTGCTGCAAGCTTTATTTTGTAAATCCATTTAGAAGTTACACAGTTCTTCACTGTCTTCAGACTCTCTATGTTTAACTGCTACATCTAACTTCTTACTCCTTCAGCTTCATTCTCCTACTCTATCTCATTCTCACACTCTATCTGTCTTACAACACAATACAGAAAACATATATAAGGAGTGGCTTGTCGAGCTCTTCTCTGTCCTATATGAATTATATCCCATTGTCATTTTAGCGATTACCTACTTAGTCCTATTACAATAAATGTGAGTTATTAACAAATAAAAGC
The DNA here is from genome assembly GCA_009831015.1 of Picea engelmannii. Classification (NCBI taxonomy): domain Eukaryota; kingdom Viridiplantae; phylum Streptophyta; class Pinopsida; order Pinales; family Pinaceae; genus Picea; species Picea engelmannii. The sequence goes on along the minus strand of ML840352.1, from coordinate 10,236 downwards.
GAACACTCTACATCTGTAACACCTTACAATCGTGTAAGAGTTTACAACATCCATCCATTCTCAAGCGGTGACCCGATTTTACAAACAAAGTATTTAAAAACGATATTTCCAAAATATCTCAACAACCCACTCTACTTATGTTTAATACTGATTTGAAATTTCTGCGCGTTGAGGTGTCGAATTTTGCCTCCACACTTGGCCTCTTTGTCTTTGATGGCCATGCTCCTGTCAAACACCCAAGGATGACCTAGTACTGGGTTTTCCTGACAGTTTTCAGTCTTACCTTGAGGATTTTGATGAGTACTCCTTTGAGCACTTTGATTATTTCCATGAAGATGATTATCAACTACATTGTGCTCAGGTCTTGATAGGAGTAAGGATCTTCTTTGCTTAAAGAAGGATCCTTGTGATAACTTTCCCAGGCCACGTCCGATTACTTTGCTTTGTTGTGTCTCTAGAGGTGTAGTTGGTGAGTATGTTTTTGATGTTGAGTTTCCTCTAGGGAAAACCCTTGAGTCCAAGGGTTGGTTGAATATCACAAGTTTAAGTATGTTATCTCAATGTTTCAACTTTCCCTTGAGAATTTGCGAATCGTCTACTAGATCCTCGTCGATCCCTTCCCAGGCTTCAGAGTGTGAGGACGGAGCAGTCATAGGTCCACAAAGATCAGAATGAATAAGATCTAATATACCATTAGTTTTTCTATTATTGTGAGGGTAAGCTTTCTTTGTATTTTTACCAAGAGCATAGCCTCTACAAACACTATCATGCTCAAAAGAAAAAATCAGCATACATGTTACCATCTTTTGCAAACCTGGGAGAGAAAGTGTCCAAAAGAGGTCTCTAGAAATTAATTTTATAAGACGTAAAATTAAATGTGACTTTTGGAATTTTGTGAGGGAAAATGAAAAATCATCACTCTTCATTTTCCTCCACCAAGTCTACTTAGAGATTAAGTCGCCCTCATTCATTCATTCCTAGAGTTTGAGAGAGCAAGAACTTGAGAGAGTCGAGCTAGGAGAGAGACCACATGAGCAGTTTGTTGCACGAATTCCAAGGTAGTCTCTGAGCACATAAATCGAGGCAAAGTACAACAACAACAGTGAGACCATAATGTACAAATTTATGAGCACAAAAATCGAGGCAAAGTACAGCAGCAGCAATGAGATTGTATTGTACAGATTTTTGGGCACAGAAATCGAGGAGTAGTTTTGGCACTATTTTCTATGCTAAGTTTATGCACGAAAAACGAGATAAGTGTGGGTATTAATTACTGAAGATGATTGTTGTAAATATCTCTCATTTCTCTGAATAATAAAAGCTTCCCCTCTCTCACTAGTTTTCCACTTTGTGGGTTTTTCCAGAGTCTAAATTTGTAGACCAAATCTCTGTGTTGAATTTTATGTGTGTGATTTATTTCTGGTTAAAGTGTTGTAGCAGACTTCTTGTGCTTCAGTTCTGAGCATTTAATTTCATGCTTGCTAATTTGCAACAGTAAAGGTGCAATGTGGGTTGGGCATTTAACTATGTGTCTCAGTAAGACTTGAAACCGGGTTGGGGTCTGAAAACTTTACATGGTACCAGAGCTGGTTAGAGAAGAAAAACAGAAATATTTCAGCCATTAAAGTCAGATATTTTTTTGAGAAGAAAAGGTGTTCACCTGGCAGATTTCTTGTTGGACTTGAATTTCAGTTGAGAGGGTCATGGCCACCGGTTTGAGGGTTGAGGATAGATTGGATGGGGCTGTTAATTTCAGCCAATGGAAGGAGAGAATCACACTGATATTGTAGGAAAATGAGTTGTGGGATATTATGGAGAACACACAAACGAATCCTATGATTGTGCCTACAGATGCTACTCTTTTGGCAGCATACACCAAGAAGAATATCAAGGCCAAAAGAATTATCCTTGATGCCATCAAGGACCATGTGATTCCACATGTGACCGAGAAATCCAATGCCTACGAGATGCGGGACTCCTTAACTAAGATTTACCAAAGTTCCAATGAAAATAGGAAGATGGTGTCGAGGGAGAAACTAAAGGGCATCAAGATGACCAAAGCTGAAAATGTCACCACATACCTTACTAAAATTACTCAAGTAAGGGATGAGCTTGGAGTTGTTGGGGAGGTTGTTGCTGACAGTGAACTTGTGAGGACTGCCTTGAATGGGGTGACCAAACAATGGACTGTCCTCATTGAGGGCATTGTGGCAAGGGAAAATCTTCCCAAGTGGGATCGTCTTTGGGATGACTTCATTCAAGAGGAAACTCAGAGAGGATATGTGCTTGGTAGTTCATCCACTCGTAATGAGGAGGAGAATGTGGCTCTTGCAGCTAAAGGCAAGAGCAGGTCCAAGAAAGGTTCCAAGGGAGGGAACAAGCAGAAAGGTGAAGGGAAGAAAGACATGAGCAAAGTCAAGTGCTTTACTTGCCATCAGTTTGGGCACTATGTTGGACAGTGCCCTAACAAGAAGAAGAAACAAGTTGCAGCTTCAGCGGAGGTGGAGGAGTTTACTCACAAGTTCGAGAAGGAGTATTCTTTGACTACTTGCCTCTCATCTAGAGCATCTTCCACTTGTATTTGGTACATTGACAGTGGTGCCTCCCACCATATGACAGGAGTTCATGAGTACTTTACTAAGTTTGCAGCGATTGGAGACCAGGAAGTGGTACTTGGAGATGACTCAATGGTCAGAGCAGTTGGGTGTGCGACTGTATCATTTCAGAGGGAGTCTCTACCTCCCATGTTGTTGAGAGATGTCCTATATGTTTCGGGACTAAAGAAGAACTCGGTGTCAGCTTCCACTATTGAGGATAGGGGGCATGAGGTATTGTTCCAAGATGGGCAGGTTCTCTTGTATCCTGAGGGATCTCCAGTCACTTCGGCCAATGTAATTGGTATTCGACATGACAAGTTCTATAAGCTCATGTTTCAGCCTTCGAGAGCATTGTTTCATGGCACCAACACCAATGACCTTTGTGAGTTATGGCATAGGAGGATGGTCGACTTGCATCATGGGGCACTGAGGATCTTGAGAGAGATTGTGTCTGGAGTGCCAAAGTTCAGTACAAAACACTAGGAGGTGTGCAAGGGGTGTGCACTTTGGAAGTACACCAAGACTGCTTTTCCAAGCAGTGATAGTAGAGCAGTTGGCATCCTTCATCCGATTCATATTGATGTGTGTGCAGCGAGATCCATGTTGCACGATCAGAGTTTGCCTCTTTACCTATGGGAAGAGGCGAGTGCTCCTGCAGTTTACCTGTACAACAGAAGTCCCAACAGGATATTGGGGAAGATGACTCCTAAGGAGGCCTTCATTGGTAGGAGGCCCGATGTCGAGCATATCAGGATCTTTGGGTGCTTGACATATTCTCATGTCCCCTAAGACAAGAGGACAAACCTAGACCCCACAGCCCAGCAGGGAATTCTAATCGGATACTCTAATGTGTCCAAAGCGTATCGTATCTACATTCCATCACCTAGGAGAGTGGTGGTGAGCAAAGATGTCAGATTTGAGGAGGGTAGGGATTTTCAGAGATCTCTTGAGTCTAGAGTCCGTGTGGAGGATGATGCAGAGGCATCGACTGATGTCTCAGAGGGAGCACAGCATCAAGTTTCCGCTACGCCAGTATCAGGGGTGACAGGGTCACCATGCACAGCTTCAGGGTCACAGTCAGAGGGTGTTCAGTCAGAGGGGACAAAGGCTTCAGGATCTCAGAGTGTTGAGACTAGACCTGAGGCATATACTCTTGGGCAGGGAGATCTTGCTTCACCATTGACCTCTTCAGGGAAGAAGAGACCTAGATGGTTTCAGGAGACCCTGAAGGAGGCCAAGGAGAACGTAGGAGAGCCCAAGAGACAGTTCAGAGACAGTAGACCTCTAGTGAGACTTGGATCCTATTTCGCTTTTGTTATGAACATAAATATACATATAAAATAGATATTAATAACATAATAATTAAATGATAATTAATAAATAATAATTATTAATAATGAAAGGACATGTCTCAAAGGACATGACTATTGGCTAAGGGCACCCCTGCGTGGGTATATAAGCGAACCCTCATTCTCATTTGTAATCATCTCATATTTTCATATACATTTATATATATTATTTATTGTCCTTGTGGATATCTTTATATTCCAAGTATTTTGGATATTTACATAGTGAACCAGGTCGGTACACCACAGTGGTATCAGAGCATTGTTTCTGGTCCCGGCTATTGGCCGTAGTCAAATTTTTGGAGTTTCTCCAACCCCAAGTCTTTGACCAAAAAAATATGTCCAATGACCATTCAATATTCATAATATATGTTTAAACAATTACTTTGCTGCCAAGAAAATTGAAGAAACCAGACATTCGAAGGGTTAAAATATTAAAAGAATTAGCAGAGAAAAATTCCCAAAAAAATGAAAATAGAAAAAATATTCCACTACTACATAGTGCAAGTACTGAAAGGCTCATTCCACCAGAACATAATTACACAACCGTTCATAAGAAGCTGATGACCAACAAACAAAAGGAAGCGATCTCTTTTTCAACACATTGTTGTTGGATAAAATCGAGATCAAAAAAATTGATCGATGAGTCTGCATAAAACCAGGGTTGTAGAATTCACATAGGAAGAGGAGTCGCCACCTATCCACGTGGATCGAAGCATAATTACAACCGCCATTTGGAACCTATGGAAAAGTANTGGATAAAATCGAGATCAAAAAAATTGATCGATGAGTCTGCATAAAACCAGGGTTGTAGAATTCACATAGGAAGAGGAGTCGCCACCTATCCACGTGGATCGAAGCATAATTACAACCGCCATTTGGAACCTATGGAAAAGTAGTACAACGCAATTCAAACCATTGTGGAAATTCACAAGGGAAGCCAAGCGACCGAAGGGAAAAATTACTGTGAATAGACCAATATTGAAAGCTACTCATAGCGATATTAGAACTCTATCGAATAATAAAAGGGAGACCAATTTGAACTCGGAAGATACGAAGCAAAGCAGATCTAGTCTCGTTGCTGCAATTGTTGGTTATTCCTTGCGACCTCGAGATTTTTTGAGCACCGATATAGAGATCCTCACTGTGGGAACTCCACACAACCGTGAAGGGGATTTGAACAATTCTTTTTTTTCTAAACCATTAAAGAATACATCTTTAATTATTGATTTCTATCGGCCAAGGTCTAGGGTATTGACAATTCAGAATCCGATGGTTGCAAAACATTAAAACCAGAGCAAAGGTCTTGCTAGTCATCGCAATAAATTCAGGTTGATACGAATCAAGGGATCCTACCTGCAAAATATATATATATATATATATATATATATATATATATATATATATATATATACTTTGTCAAAACCGTGAGGCTATACGTCATAACCTGTCGATTCCGAGAGGTGATGCGGTGCACAACTTGAACAATTAAACAAAATTATTTTATTTGGAAAATATACAATTCTTGAGTGCTTATAATATAAATCAGTTAAGTTCAAATCATTGGATCAAAGTAATAAAAATAATAATAAAAAAATTCCCAGGATTCATTTAATAAAGGTTATTGAAAAGATCGATTGAAAGCATCACACAAATCGTGTTTTGAACCCATACTAGCCACCATTGGGGTTGCTGCCATATATTGCTATTTCGAGTCAAAGTTGCCTTCCAAGAAAAATTGTAACGGTTGGCAATACCACTAGCAAGAGCTAATAAAACTAAAGTAACCCGTAAGGATGTGAAGTAAACAATATTTGAAAGGGGAATTAGAGTAGTGTGCATCCACTGACATTTAAAAGTCTAAAAGTATAATAAATTAAACGGGTAAATAACGAAGATTTAACTATTATTTTTGGGATTAACTGCGTAGTGTAAGTCATTAATCTATGACCCATATTCATGAGTATTAGTCTCAGCTGACCAATAATTCTCATGACTTACACTACGCAGTTAATCCCAAAAATAATATGTAATAACTTGCACTGCGGAAGCCCCTATATACTTAAGAAGATTTAACTCTTAAGTCCTCGTTACCCGAGGCAAAAAAGAGGATACCGTTGTATAAAGTAAAAATACAAACTCAATTTTCTTAAAGGTATTATTATAATAGATATTATAATAATCAAAGTGAGCCAAAGTCATTCGAAATGAATTAAAAGAGTATTTTGAGAAAAAACAAATACAAAAGTTCAAAGAAAAAAAAAGTTATATTTTACAAGGAAACATTATATATCTTATATATCTTACCTACGTCTAAAAGGTTATATATGTGTGTGTGTGTGTGTGTGTGTGTGTGTGTGTTTATTTATTTATTTATTTATTAAGGAGATACAAAAGGGTCATTAAAAATATAAAGGAAAATCTAAAGTAAAGGAGTGTTTATATATTTTTATATATAAGATTAGAAAAAGGATATTATAGAAGTAATAGTCAAGATATTCAAAGGAAGACTATATATAAAAGAATTAAAGTATATCAACAAAAAAAAAAGTTCTACAACGATTTCAATTTATATAAAAGGAGACATATATTGAATAATCAAAAATTGCTTCTGTCTGATTTGTGGGAAATCATTTATTATGGAAGAATATCAAGATAATTCAAAAATACAATTACGAATATTGAGAGGACAACTAGGACATTATAAAGCGATCAATAAAAAATTACAGTTTGAAATTGAGAAGGAAAAATATTTTAATAGGTTAACAGAGAAAGATAATCGTTACTTCAAAGAGCATATTCGGGAACTCATTGCACAAAATGAAGAACTAAAGACCGAAAGACAAAAAATAGACCAAGACTTACTAGAACGAGATGAAGAAATATTACGATTAAAAAATCATAATCAAAATTTACTAGTTAAAATCAGAAAGTTAAAAGACAAGAAGCAAGGGAATAAAAATTCAGAACAAGAAAATCGAGGTCTCAAGGAGAAATCAACTGAAAAGGAGGAAGAAATCTCCTGCCTAAGAAACCTTAACCAGAAGTTACTTGAACAAATTAAAATCTTATCTACTCATATTTTATACATTATTCCTACATGGGTTATTATGTTATTCCTACATGGATTATTATTATTATTATTATTATTATGTGACGAGTATCTCAGATACTGAGTCAGGGACATTTGCGCAGGCAGTGGACCAACAAGTGTGGCAAGAGGCCATGCTAGAGGAGTATGACTCCATTGTGCACAACGATATTTAGGAGGTGGTTTTGAGGCCAGTGGAAAAGTCAGTTGTGACTTCTAGGTGGTTGTCCAAAACCAAGTATGTTGCAGATGGCAGCATAGAGAAACACAAGGCCTGTTTTGTGGCGTGAGGCTTCTCTCAGATAGAGGGAGTCGATTATTATGAGACATTCGCACAAGTTGCGAGATACACCTCGATCAGAAGTATTATTGCCATAGCGGCAGAGATGGGTTGGAGCATACATCAAATGGATGAGAAGACCGCATTTCTAAATGGCTTTATAGATGAGGAGGTGTACATTGAACAGCCACAGGGGTTTGAGGTGAGTGAGAGGGAGACTCATGTGTGCCTTTTGAGAAAGACACTTTATGCTCTGATGCAAGCTCACAGAGCTTGGTACTCACATATTGACACATGCTTCAGATGGGCTTCGAGAAGAGCGATGTTGATGTTAAATTAAATATTAGTTTATAATGGTCAATTAGAAATTAGACTTAGGCATTAATAAAGTCAAAGTGACTTTAGGTTAATTTATTTGCTTTTAGGTCAGATATTTGCTTTTAGGTTATATTTTCACTTTATCCCACATTCATAAAGTGGTTTGACTCTACTTGATTGTAACCTATATGAGAAAGCTATTTTCTCTCTTATTTTATTGATTGAATAAAGACAGATAACCTTATTCAAGTTATCTTGGTTTCTGTGTGTGCTCGATTTCCGTTACATGGTATCAAAGCGAGGTTAAGGCCATGGAGTCTGGGAGCGCGTGAAGACATAGGGACTGCTGCCGGCAGTGACAGATCAAGGGATCGCCAGCGTAGCACACTCAAGGAGCCGAAAGTGTTTCGAATCAGCCGAAGCCGGGTTCATTTGATTTTTCGGTTTTAAAAGCCAGATTAGTGCCCAGCTTCGAAGATCTGGTGTTTTTTTTACGGCCAATTTCTTGAGTTAGCAGATTTGAGGAGAAATTGGTTGATTTGGAGCTGGTTGAGGGCAGATTGCAGGTATTTTGCCATTATTTATCTGCTAAGTTCAATATTTTACAATCATCTATGGCTACATTGACCAACATCATGTTGGAAGGCAACCAAAAGTTCTCTGGAAAGAATTACAATACCTGGAAGCAACGCATGTTGGCCATTTTTGCATACCGATGCCTGTCAAATGTTGTTCTGGGCACAAGTCCTCGTCCCACGATTGCAAGTAAAGACCAGGACAAGTTTGATGGCCAAGACAGAGAGGTCGTGATGCTAATCAAATTGTTTGTGACAGATGCGATGCTACCTGAGGTTCAGAATGGGAAGACTGCTGCAGCGATCTGGAAACAGTTGAAAGAGACCCATGAGATTTAAGATAAGGATCGAGCGTTCTTTTTAAAGAATATGTTGTTCTCGATCAAGATGAGTGAGGGTGCCTCTCTCCAAGAGCACTTACTCAAGATCAAGGACATCCGGGAGCAATTGGAGGCCATTGGTCGGAAGATGGCAGAAGAGGACATGGTGGTGATCACATTGAACAGCTTGTCAGGGTCCTACGAGCACTTCATTGAGACCCTGAACATCACAGCTACAGACGTTGACCTAAAGTTTGGAGAGCTATCCAATAAGCTCTTACAGCAGGACAGGTGGAAGAAGCAGTTTGGGAGCAACAATGAGACAGAGGGTTCAAAGCAGGCCTTTGCAGCCAAAGCTAAAGGCAAAGGAAAATAGACAAGGAAACCTGGTCCAGGCAATGATGAGGATGCCACCAAAAGCCTGAAGACCATCACTTGCCATTACTGTGGCAAGACTGGCCATATGAAGAAGCACTACAGAAAGCGGTTGGTAGATCAGAAGCACAACCACGGAGGGTCTGTTATGAACATAAATATACACATAATTAGATATTCATAACATAATAATTAATTAATAAATAATAATAATTATTAATAATGAAAGGTCATGTCTCAAAGGACATGACTATTGGTTAAGGGCACCCTTGCGTGGGTATATTAATGAGCCCTCGTTCTCAATTGTAATCATCTTATCTTATCTTATTTATTCATATTTTATTTACAGTCCTATATGGATTACTTTGTTATATTCCAAGTATTTTGGATTATTTGTGCGTGACGAATTTTGTTCGTCTCATTTGGTATCAAAGCTTCATTTCTGATCTTGGCCCTTGGCCCATAGACCTCAGGTCAAATTCTGTTGCCTGTGGCAACATCGTTGCAGGCCTTTGGCCATTCAAATATTTAGAGTTTCTCTGAATTATTATCTGGTCCTTGACCCCAATTTGACCCTTGGTCACACTAAAATATTTTGGACTTTCTCCAACCCCACGTCTTTGACCAAATAAATTTGAAAAAAATAATAAATAAACATTGAATAAAAATAAATAAATAAAATCATTCATATATATTTACTCAATATAGTATTATTATCAAATTACCAGTCCATTGAAGAAACAAGATTATTGAGGTGCAAATTTAGAATAAAAAAAAAACAGCAAAAATAGAGGTACCTTACCAGGAGAATCAACAACAAAAAAAATATATAATAAAAAAATAGAAGGGCCGTAAAATCAGATTGAGCATAGTCCGTACATTATCCACCGCAAATCACAATTATGCACAGGAATTACGTACAACCATCAATTAATTTTGTACAACATAAGTAAAACAAGTGAAGGGTCGTACAATTAGCTTGATCACAGTCCGTACATTACCACTGCAAATTACAATTTCATACAAAAAATCCATACAACCATCATTAGTTCTGCACAACAAAAGTTCGTATTGTCTGTCATACTATCCAGCCACCATTCAACAGTTGTCATACCATCCAGTTGTGCCATGTCCACTGCAGGGACGGATTGGTGGTGACGAGCACTTTCCTCGGTAAGAGGGAGTGTTGACATTTGGATACCTTGGAAAGTGGTCCCCATGTGCTTATGAGTCTCTAAGCACAAAGGGGGAAGACTATTACCCTCATACTTTACTTTATGATTCTAATTTCACTTTGACTTAGGAGTTTTAAGTCAAAAGTGAAATATGTCACT
>ML840351.1:0-22223 GCA_009831015.1 Picea engelmannii | reverse complement strand
AAACAGATCTTGGAGGGGGAGCTCCAACTCATTGCTCATTGCGATGGTCTATAGGCGTTGCTTCTATGGTGGGGAAACAAAGGGACAGCGGGAGGGCCGGAGGGACAATTAGGTGAGGAGGAGAGGTGACGGGGGCGCATGATTCTCAGAATCGTACCTCCCCGCCAAAGGTCAAGTTAAAAAATAAATAAATTTGGTTTTAATTTTAATTTTTTTCTATATTTTTTTAAATTCATTTTAAAATTTATTTTAAAATTAAATTTAAATTTTGTTTAATTTTATCTCTCTATTGTTTTTTAAATTAGTTTTTTTTTTAATTTTAATTTTGTTTTTATTTTATTTAGTTTTTAATATATATATATATATATATATATATATATTTTATTTTTTTTCAATTTTTAGTTTCAAGCTTTTTAAATTTTTTTGTTTTTATAAAACTTGTCTTTTTTGGAGGGGTCTTTATGCGTGTTATTTTTCCTTTCTTTCTTTTGTTTTAAAAAAATGGGTTATGGATTTGTTTTTTATTTAAAGGTGTTTTTTTTTTTTTTTTTTTCAACTTTTTTTCTTTTGAACTTCCCGTCCTCCAATAACAAAGGTTGGGTAAGGCAGTGAATATAGGTGAAGCAGGGTTTGTGGAGATTTATTTTTTTAATTTGTTTATTTATTTTTATTGTTGATTTAAAATAAAATAAAATAAATCATTATTTAAATTTTCAAGTAACGATTTAGGAGTTAATTTTGAGTTTTTCATTTGTAATGGTACCAACAATCGAGGCCACAATTTCAAGTAAGTTGGAAGTTTAACTCCAAAAAAATTAGTGCTACTAATAACATTACTTTTTGAATCAAAGGTCGATTCTAAGTTTTTAAGGTTTTTGTCAAGACTCTAATTTCAAACAAGTGAGGATTTTAACCACCCCCAAAAAGGGTGCTATTTGTAGTGCCACTTTTTGATTTGGGTGTTGATTCTGGTGTTTTTGACCCAAAAATATGGGTTTTTTGGGTCACAAATCTTGTTTTGAGGTCACAGCTCTAGAATTGTTGAGGTATGTTGGCTTTATCAAAGATGAGAAAGTTAAAATCCAAATATTTATGAGTGGACTGCTATCTTTCTACAATGATAAAATTTATTTTGATGAACCCAAGACGTTGGAAGAAGCCATAAGAAAAGCTAAGTATTTATATGAGCGGAATAAGGGAAGGTTGCCTTTCCAAAAGGCTAGGGATGACAAGAAGAAAAGAAAGATGGAGCAAAGAAAGAAAGGTTATAAGACACCATTTTTCAGAAATAGTTCTCGGGGATATCCAACATGAAATGAGCCCAGGATAACAAAATATTTAGGGAAAAGGCCAAGACACAAGCCCATCAAATTTTGGGGATGTGAAGCAAATCACACATATAAAGATTGTGCTCACAAAGGAGAAATGATGAGGACTATTCACAACATCTAGGAGATTGATATAGTGGAAGACATGGGTAGGATCATTCCAAGGATTTATGTAGCCTTGGACAATAGGTAAGAAGACCATTGGTCTCACATGATTGTGGTCGAAGGTAAGATCAATAACCAACCCATAATTATTTTAATGGATTCCAGAGCTAGTCATATCTACATAGATCCTAATATTGTTGAGATATTTCATTTGCAAAGAAGAAAGCATGAGAAACATTGGTTCATACAGTTGGCTACTAGAGCCAAGAGAAGGATCAATGAGCTAGTTAAGGATTGTCCAATAGAAATGAATGGAGTCAAACAAAGGAAGATTTGAATATCATACCTTTGGGATCATATGACTGTTTAATTCGTATGGATTGGGTGGACAAGCATCATGTTTCCTAGATTGCTATAACAAGGAATTGACTTGTGTTGATAAGAAAGGACAACAAAATAAATTTCAAGAGATTCCAAGGACTACATCCATCAAATAAATTTCAGCTATGCAATTGAAGAAGAGCTTCAAAAAAGGGTGTCAGATTTATGCAGCTCATATGAAGAGGTAGCCAAGGATAAAGTGTCAAATGTTAAAGACCATCTAGTCTTAAAATAATATGAGGATGTATTTGGGGAGATACCATGGTTACCACCAAAAAGAGACATTTATTTCTCCATTGATTTGGTGCCTGAAGATGCCCCGATGTCCAACACTCCCTATAGAATGAGCATACTAGAGATAAAGGAATTGTAGATGTAGCTTGAAGAACTTTTGAAAAGGGGGTATCTACTCCCAAGTGTGTCACTTTGGGGTGCCCGAATTGTCTTTGTGAAGAACAAGGGTAGAAAATTAAGGTTGTGCATTGATTTCAAACAATTGAAAAAGGTTACCATAAAGAACAAGTACCATTTGCTAAGGATTGATGATTTTTTTTTTTTTTCTAAAACATGAAAATATTTTTTCCAAGATAGACCCGAGGTCATGCCACCATCAGGTGAGAATAAAAGAAGAATATATCTGCAAGACAACATTTCGAACAAGTTATGGGCATTATGACTTTGTATTAGTGCCATTTGGGTTGTCAAATGCACCAAATGTCTTCATGTGTTTGATGAATGGTGTGTTAGAGAGAATTTGGACAATTTTGTGATTGTTTTCTTGGATGATATTCTCAACTACTCAAATTTATAATAAAAACATGAGAATCACTTAAGGATGGTGTTACAGGTGTTACAGGTGTTAAGGGAGCATCAACTATATGCAAAGCTAAGAAAGTTCTCATTTTACTATAAGCATATCCACTATTTAGGCAATATCATTTTAGATGAAGGAATAACAATAGATACAAAGAAGATAGAATCCATTAGAGGATGGCCAACACCAAGGAATGTTATAGAGGTCAATTCATTCATGGGACTTGCAGGTTATTATAGAATATTTATTGAATGTTTTTCAAAGATTGCACAACCAATAAATTATTTGCAAAAGAAGGTGTGAAGTTCAAATGGACCTGTGAACAAAACTTTTAGCACTTGAAAAGTTTATTAACCAATGCACCTATTCTATAGATTGTTGGTCCAAATGGGGACTTTGTGATGTGCATGGATGCATGTAAAGCACTTGCTGGAGTCCTTACCCAAAATGGGATGTCATATGTTATGTATGATTCAAGGAAGTTGAAAGAACATGAGAGGAAATATGCCACACAAGAATTGGAGCTTGTAGCTATTGTTCATGAATTGAAAATGTGAAGACAATATTTCATGGGTTTAAAGTTTGAGATGGGGATGGACCATAGTGGTCTCAAGTATTTGTTTGGACAAACAACATTGAATGCCATACAAATTAGATGGATATAATTCCTTAGTGAGTATCACTTCGATATAAAGAATATGAAAGGAAAATAAAATAAAGTGGTTGATGCACTCAGTAGGAGAGTGCATGAGATGCATGTTGCAACCATAATCATGTATAATTAAAATTTAAAAATAACAATTTTAGAGGTTGTAAATTTAGATCAGCGGTATTTGCAAGTAAACAAAGCATTGTGGTAAGGGAATTTTCAGCAGAAACTTAAGGATTGTGAGCTAAAAGAGGATGGATTCTTCATGTACAGGGGACATGTATATGTACCTAAATCTCAAGAGATAAAAGATATAGTTATGAGAGAAATGGACAATGTGTCTTATGTTGGGCACCCAAGATATTAGAAAACAATTGCATATGTAAGAGGTCGATATTTTTGGCCAGGCATGAAGAAATATGTGGTTGTTTATAGTGTCAAAAGGTAAACTCTGAGCATAGAAATCCAACTAGATTTCCATAGCCATTTCCCATTCCTGGGTGGAAATGGGAAGTTTTCAGCATTTATTTTATTACCAAGCTTCCAAGAACATTGAAGCAACATGATTCCATCAAGGTAGTGGTGGATAAATTAACAAAGGCTACCCATTTTATTTCAATGAAGCTAACTCACAAGGAAACCAACAATGATGAAATATACATGAAAGAATATTCTAGGCTACACTGTGTTCCTAAGGTAATTGTCTCTAATAGATATCCCAAATTCAAATCAATCTTTTGGAAAGAATTATTTAAGGAATTTGGGACAAATTTAAATTTTAGTACACCATATCACCAAGAGTTAGATGGGAAGACAAAGATGAAGAATAAGGTGATTGAAGATATGTTGAGGATGTATTTAATGAAAAATCCTACCAAGTGGGAATACTACCTCCATTTGGTTGAGTTTGCATATAATATAGGGTATCATGCATCCTTAAATATGAGCCCATTTGAAGTATTGTATGGAAAGAGGTGTAACACACCTATGAGTTGGGACAACTCAACTGATAGATCCATCATTTGGCTAGATTTTCTCAAGGAAATGGAAGAGTAGATGGTAAAAATAAAGCAAAATTTTAAGGCTACATAAGAAAGGAAGAAACATTATGTAGACAAATGAAAAACACACAGAGAATTTAGAGTGGGTGAGCATGTTTTCTTGAAAGTGAAATCTAAAAAGAGTTCAATGAAATTGGGAAGCTTCCCAAAATTGACAACAAGATATTGTGGACCATTTTAAATCCTAGATAGGATTGGCCATGTTGCATACATGCTTGCATTGCCTTCATCCATGCTTGTGCATAATGTGTTTCATGTGTATTTTCTTAAAAAGTATATGTCTGGTCATAACCATGTAACTGATTAGATTGTGATCCAGGTGGAGAACGAGGGTGACTTCCAGGTCCATTCAGTGTGAATATTGGTTAGGAATGTCAAAGTTATTAGAAGCTAATCCATTGGCTTGGTAAAGGTCCAATGGAACTGCTATAGTCCTGAAGACGCTACGTGGGAGCATGAGGACACCATGTGTACATGTAGATATGTTTTTACAAATTGGTGAACTAGTATGGTTTTTGGCCCAAAGTGCTTGTATATGTATGCTTTGTCCCGGAGTACCTGTGTGATATTAGGTTGGAGAGCCTGTATGATGAAAGGTCGGTGAGCCTAGATTACATTGTAATCACACTCATATGCATTAATAAAACATATCATGTCTTAAAACCAAGTAAAAAATAAGAGTATGGGGGGCTAGGACTCCATGAGAGAGAAAGAGGGGCTAAGGGATTAAGGAAATGGGATTAAGTCAGGGGGATAATCCAAGTAATATAATAATATACTCCTAATACCTGTGCCTTATTTCATGTTATTATATCCTAAGTTACTAAGTGATGGAAGGGTGGCTACATGAGTGGAACTTGTCAAAAAGGGGACATGCATACTTAAAGTGGGAACTTAATGGAAAAGGGGACCATTCTTGTCCATTCATTCCCATTGGGATCGTTGTAGGTGGGGTGTGAGCTACAGAGCCACTGTAATCCTATTTCCTTATGAACCTTAAGAATCCTATGTGGATTTGGGTGAACCATTCTCCTAGGGTTTACTTGGGGAAAGGTTGGATCCCTAGAGGGAGAACTGTCTGGGATAGGTTTACCTGGGTGTCAATCTTGGAGGGTTCCTGGAGAATCCATTATAGTAGCTACAATTCTTGGAGCCATATATCTCTGAGAAAAATTAGCTAGCTTATACTGGAGCCCTGGAAGGTAAGTGGGATAGCCTAAGGGGCTGCAGAGTAGAGAAGGGGGTACACTTGCTTGGGTTGTGTAGGATGATGGGGAATGAGAGGCTATAGGTTGGAATTGTTGCTATAGGTTGGTACCTTTCCATAGACATTGATTGTATGGATTATGAGAACTTATTTATCCTGGTGAGAGTGCCTTTTCCATGGTGGAGTCGTGGTCACAACTTGGGGGTGACCAGTTGTTGAGAGAAATAGAACAATAGTGTATATGGTTGGGTGGAACATTCAAGGCCTGCATCTAGTTGGTGTTTTTATAAAAGATAAGTGCCATGTTTAAATGTGATTTTATTGATGTGTATAATGTGTAATTATGTGTTTAATTTATGTTGTATTTTTAATGAATAATACACACACTGTATATATGGATGTTTATATGGTTATGCATGAGACTGCATGTTATTGGCCTGCATAATTGTTCATATGCAAAATATATGGAATATTGTTACATTTTTGTATCAGAGCCTGGAGAAGGGTCTAGGTATATTATGGAATGTTGTAACAGCCTTGTTGGACATAATTAAGTATGGTATTAGAGAATTAATGAGCGATCTTAAAAGAATTTTTAAAATTCAATATGGAAAGAGTTAGAAATAAGAGTAACGTGTGTTAGATGGGATTTTTGGTGTTGATTTTCTATGTCTGTGAATGTATAATTAGTGATGGGGTTGTTGATGTTGAAATGGACTCATAGTTAGGAAATCCCAATGGGGAATGAAGATGAAGTTTTGAAGTCAATACCATGACAATGAAGGGAGGAGGGTTAATGTATGATACTTATCTTGAAACTTTGTAATAGATTCAACACATATTTAGGTTGAGAAATAAATATATCACCATCCATTTGAGAAACTTGGATGCCTATATAGAAGTGAAATAGACTGAGTTCAACCATTTCAATTGTATCTACTCATTGTATCTTTAAACCAATAATTAGTTCGACACCATTTCTAGAATGACTAAATCATCAACATATAGTGTACAATTTTAAGTATCATTATTCACTTGTAAACCATAAATATGTTGGATAGTTGGTTTGCACAATTGGTTGTCATTTATTTCAACCCTTGGAGAAGTCCGGAAGCCCTAGAGATATGGTTGATATTGATGATGAGTTAGTTGTAATTGATAGAGTGGTTGATGTCAACATATGTGATGGGTGCATTTGATGAATTCTACATGAATTTTCATATGTGTGGTTATGGTACCAAAATTTGGTTGAGGAATATGGCAATGAAAGACAATGTAAATGCAGGTAATACACTCATATATGGATAGTCCTTGTGATGTTGTTTCTGGTGATAGGTGGTACGTCACATGGTTCCTCGCGATTGAGGAGTTATGAGGTCATGAAGTTGGAACCCCCAAGCATGTGTTAAGAATCCCCTAATTGGTTGCAAGTCACTAATGAAATGGTAAAGTGGTTATAGCAAGAAAGTTCAAGAATCCCTAAAGTTAAGGAAAGAGGTTACTTAGAAAAAGTATATATACACCTCAAGAGGTCACTCATAAGTACATTCACACACACATTATATTGAATATATTATATGTGAGTAAGTGATAGTTATATGAGGTAACCAAGGAGGTTTGAAGAGAATTTCAGAGGGAAGATGAAGTAAATAAGGGAGCAATTCCAAGGGAGGATGAAGTCTTGTCATGATGTGTTCTAAGGTATGTTATTTAAAGGTCATCCTACCATTTTCGCTATAAATTTTTTTCTAAAATGTTTCGGATAAAAAATATTGGAGGAAGTTGAGAAGACATGTCAAGGTATCTATGGTAAAAGTTTCAAATTCTAGGTCATTTCATTTGTGTGGATACACTCTATGGAAAATAGGGTTTTTGGCTAGTCCTGAAACTAGTCTCAAACAAGTGTTTCAGGTAAAATAGTAATAAATTCTTCATAGAGGATCAAAATTATATGAGACAAAATGAATTGGATATTGTAAAGTCCTTAGTATGTTGCATATTATTTTCAGACCCATATATCAAATATTCCGCACGGGGAATTATCTACAAGTTCACTCTCTAGAATAATCCAAAATGCAGCAAGGTCTTCCATTTTTTCTATAACTCCCTTTCTGGCATGTTCCAAGTAGTGAAACTTGGAGTACATATAGAGATGATATTGAATAATATTGGGTGCATGTTTCAGACCTTTATTCATTATAGTTATAGAGTTATGCTTATTGAAATTTAGGGTTTGTGACTAATCCAAAAACTAGTCCCGTGAGACTAAGGTAAAGTTTGATGAAGATGTTATTCTCTTGTTGCTAAAGTTGAGGAAGGTCTGCAAGTCTATGATCACATACACTAGGTTTGTTACATAGTTACAGGTATGTTTATATGCATGTTTTTAGGGTTACATGTTGATTATGTTATGGTGCATGCTTTAGGCAAGTCTTTGGTATATTGTTGAGGCATTAGAACATGTATGAGATACATCTCTTGGTGATGTTGGTACTTGGTTGAGGTACACCATTGATATTACTTGCTTGGTATATCCTATGGTATATGGTGTATGGCATGATTAAGTGATATGGTATATTATTGATGTACATGGGTGGTACATGGTATGCTATAGGTGTTGATGCAAATTGTTAATGTACATGGTTGATACATGGTATGGTAAATGATTGATACTTGGTATGGTAATGATGTACATGGTTGATGGTTGAGGAATATGGTATAGGTTATGGTGCATGGTTGATGAACAGTTTTTTGCTGCATGGTTGATGCATGGTTTGTTGGTGCATGGTTGATTCATAGTTTGGTACAAGTGTTGGTGCATGGTTGATGCACTTGGTGTGGTATAAGTTGTGGTACATGGTTGATGTTGATGGTTTGGTACATGTTTGGTAGAGGCATTTGTTGGTGATGTTGGACATATAGTTGAGAGATGTCCTTGGTATATGATACATGTGAGAAGATCTAGTTGAGTATCAGTGATCAATGACAGGTTGAACAGGTTGATCAGTGACAGGTTGATGTGACAAGTTGGATATAGTGAAAGGTTGACAAGTTATAGGTTGATGTGACAGTGATAGTGGTAGTGACACTGACAATGATAGTGATTATGGTAGTGACAATGGGTCTACATTTATATTTTAGGGCGGTAGGATGGGGCAAGGAAAGGGAGTTGTAGCCTCCTTTAGATTGGTGCAGAAGAACTCGGGAAGTTGGAGCTTCCTTCAGGTTGGAGCCATAGAATCAAGGGGTTGTATCTTCCTTCTGGTTGGAGCCAGAAAATTAAAGGAGTTGTAGCTTCCTTCATGTTGGATCCTATAAATAGGGAGTCGTAGCCTCCTTCTTGTTGTAGCTAGAGAATTGGGAAGTTGTTTCTTCGAATGAATGTATTCTTTGATATGTAATAAAGAATCATGTGGTTTTCTCTCGTTTGGGTTTCCACATAAATTCTGGTGTACTATGTACTTGATGTGATGTTGCTTATGTTTATATGATCATGATATGTTGATAATATATTGATGATATACTGTTGATTAAGTTAAATTTTATATCTTGTGATTAAAAGAGGTAAAAAGATGCTCATACCAATTCATCACCCCCCCCCCCTCATTATTCCAACAATTGGTAATAGAGAAGGTCCTTCAAGAAAAAAAATTAACCACTGGAAGGAAGATCATGGAGAGAAACAATTTCTATAGAAATGGAATACTACAGTTCGATGTTTAGAATGGTCTGAAGTATGAGATGTGGAGTAATAGAATGAAACATTTTCTACAGTCACATGGATATGATTTTTGGTACTCAGTTGTTACATGATACACCACTACAAAGAAGCCAAAAACAACAACCAGAAGGAATTGAAAAGAAACAACAAAATAACAATGGATTTCATCTGGGAAGGATTACCTGATGTGGTAAGAGAAAAGGTTGGAAAATGTTCATCAAGTAAAGAAATTTGGGATAAGTTACATAATCTCTACTTTCAGGAATATCCCATCACAAATCCATAGAATGCAAGAACAAAACAAGAAGAAATATGCTCATCATGTCAGACATATTCATAAGAAGAAGAAGGCACAGTAGACCTTGAAGCATAGTTGATCAATGTTTTAGACAAATTGAAAAAAGAAAGGAAGAAGAAGAAGTCTCTTGAGGAACAATTAGTCAAGAAGAATTCTCAAGAAAGTTCCAAAGAATCCCAACAGGTCATCGTGAAACTAAAATATCAGCTAGAAGAATCCAGAAAGATTGAAGAAACATAATATGGTCAGATGGAAGAAACGCAATGCTTGGAAACCAAGATAGCAACACTACAAAAGAAAGAAATGGAAAAGAGGCAGTGTTTGGAAGTCGAAAGAAAGGAAGTAGAGAAAAGAGAAAAGATTTTGACAGATCATCTTAAGGAAAGAATTGAGGACATAAATCAAGTTGAAGAATAATTTGTTCAAGAAGAAAGAAGACTTGAAAATAAAATCATCTCCTTGAAGATCCAACTTGAATAAGAAAAGTGAACAAAAGAATTCATGAAGAGTCGGATGATAAATAAAGAAGAAGAGGTTGAGAAGATTGAAGAAGAAGTTGTCACATTGAGAGAAAAAATCATCAAGCTCAACAAGAATGTTGAAGAGACAAAAGCATCCACATTTTCAATAGAAAATGTTGAAGAGAAGTACTCCAAGTTGCAAGAAAAGAAGAATGAGGAAAAGAGTAAGAGTTATGCAAAAGTACTCAAAGGAAGGATTCATGGTCATCCAGAATCAAAGAAAATGATAGAGATACATCTTGAGGAAGACCTTCCACATTCAAGCCACAAAGAAACTGCAATCATGATCATGATCAACCAAGGAAGGAATTTACAAGGATTACACCACAAAGAAGATCATTCAGTCTCAGGTATGCAAATTTATTTTATGGTCATTGTTTTTATTATACTAACATTGGAAATATAGTTGCATATTGCGGGGCTTATGGAACAAATGTTCAATCAATAAATTATAATGTGGCCCCATATAACATCAAATGTTACAAATGCCACAATTATGGTCACATATCTCATGATTGTAGAAGCACGATGGACACTTCTATGAAAAAGAACATTGATATTAGATATAAGAAGGTTTGGAAAAGAAACAAGAACATGTATAGGAAGATAATATGAATGAAGAAGTCATACTCTCAAGATTGGCAATAGTACAAGACAAAGAAAAATCTACAGGGAAAAATGAATATGCCAGATACAGGAAGTTTTGGAGAAGAAGTGAAAAACAAGAAGAATAGGTGAATAATACCATGTCCCAGAGATCACAGGATTTGCAGTAATATGAGAAAGAAAAGAAGAAAAAGTGAATAAAGAACAGGCCCAGGAGATTGTACTTTCAGGAATTGTAATGCAAGATCAATCCATAGGAAGAAAGAAAGAAAGAAATCAAAGTTGAGAGAGATGATGAGTCTATAGACGAAGAGGAATATTACTCCATATCAGAGCAGGTATTTTTCTGAGCTTCCCATCTTGAAGACTCCTAGTGAATATGAATATTGAACAGGGGGAGTCAGTGTAGTAGATACTACATATCAGAGAACCATCCTTCGAGCAGGTTGAAGTATTTGCAGCGACAAAACATTCAGATAGAAAAAGTACATAATGACATATTGATCAGTTGAGAAGTAGTGTTCCCACATAGGTATCAATTGGAAGATACATAGGTAGAAGTTTATGATTGTATTCCATGTATGTATTCAGGCATAGATATATTCAGTACAACTCATTCCAGACATGCAAAGTTTGATTTGTAGATAGAAAATACCAGTGGATATGTGATGATCAATTGCATCCATGAATCCTTCATGATAATACAATGATAGATGGGTCAACATTGTGGACAGTTATGGACAATTTGTGACATATGGATAGATATGGATACTTAGTATATATAGATAACATGGGTCGGAGAAGATACACATCAGTGCATCTACAATAGGAATCAATTGGAATCAGTTGGTCACAGTAAGGCACAATAGAACATGGAAGGAGAAACAGTCAGTAGAAGATAAATCCTCAGAAGAAAATCATTGAACAATATGGTCAAGTGAACATGACAAGTGAATGATGAAATCAAGTAATGAATTATTTTTATATATATTAGAGAGTTACAATAGGAAGCACCAATGGATAACTAGCAAGCACTGGAAGAGAGGAAAAGAAACACTTACAGGTTATTCTCTTTTTGTTGAATGTAATATTCCTCGGCCAAATGTAAATGTAATCCAAGTATATTTAAGCTAGTGAGTTGTTTAGACATCATTTTTGTAATACACCTTTCATGTCATGGTGCATGCATATATTGTGTAGTAAAGTGATGTAGTGTGCACATTTCTGGATACTGTGCGCAGTAACTAAAGAGTGTGCAACCTTGATGTCAACGGATATCGCGCTCAGTAACTAAAGTGCGTGCAATATTAAGGTCAGTGAGCCTTTATGTATATGATATGCATTATAGGCTGGTGAGCCAGTATTATAAGCTGAAATGCTTATGTTTTGGATTTAGGCCAGAGCGCCTAGGCTTTAAAGGGCGATGTGCCTATTTTGTATATGTCTCATGATTAATATAAAATACATCATTGCGTGCAGACCGACCATGATAAAAGAGAAGGGGGACTAGATTCCACCAAATAGGGATAGGGGGAGCCTAAAGTTAAGAACAAGGATAAGATAGAGAGCTTAAAGCCGAAATGAAATATTATATTAATATTTCTTAAAAACATAAAGTATGGATAATTAATTTATCCTAAGTCCTAAAGTAGGGGACAAGTGTATCAAAGTAGATTCCAATGTGACAAGTGTCAAGTTGGATACATGCATACTTATTGCTGACACTTAGTTCCTTTGGGGGGATCGACCATTGTGAAGGGGGAAGAGAAGGGAGGAAGAATTGCTGAGAATCTTACCATTTTTTCCTTCGACTAGAGAACCAATATCCGTGATACATTTTGTCAGTCCTTGAGTTATCCTCGTATCTTCCTACCACCGTACCCATACCAGATCGATAACCATTGATGTTGGTGTACCTGCCAGCTTGGGAGTGGGATTTAAGAGGCGGATTGTCAGGCCCGTGAAAAATTCTCTGAGTGAGAGAATTGTTGGGGATCGATTTCCCGAAGGTGCTAAACTGTGGCTACAATGCTCTGAGACTTCCGATTCGGCATGTTTCTTAAGCCCTGGAAGGGAAGTGGGGCAGTGAGAGGACTATTGAGTAGAGAAGGGGCACACTTCCTTGGGTGGACAAGCATGTGGGGAAGGAGAGGTTATAGGTTATGGTTGAGTGATTACCTAAGAGGGAGTCCTTCTGGTTAACCGTGTACCTTTAGCCTAGTTAGGAATCCCTTACCCAAGTGGAGTCTAGTCCTAGCTCGGGGGTGACTCACTGTTGAGAGTGATGAACAGTGTAGTCTAAGGTTGGGAGCTTTATGGATGGTTTGCACGTAGTTGGTGACATTCCTACCAAGATAAGTACCGGTTATGTGATGAATTTACATGTTTCATTGTCATTTATGTGTTATTTTATGGGTTTTATTAGATGTGTGATCATAACTGTCCATATGTTTAAGGGTATACCCACGTGTACACTGCATGTCTGTGTTTACTATTAATTCATCCTGAAAATTGTATATTTATAGAATACAACTGTTTGTTTATGATTTATATTTGAAGCTTCTCCTAGAGCGTTGTATGTATATGTCTAATTGCATGAAGTTCAATATGTATGTATGTCTGTGTGTATATATAGTTATTTGAAGAGAAAAAGTTGTGTGATATAGCTCAATTGAATACTGGGGTGTTACAATATGTTGTCAGAACTAAGTTAAGTGTCTGAGTAGTGACATTCACCGGCCTGTTGGTGGTCGAGGGTATGTTGTAGTATGGTATCAGAGCGTCAGTTTTCGACATTGAGCCTGAATGGGCCAAACAAGTCGAATGGAGACGAGATTACAGTATGGTATCAATTTCAGTATGGTATATAGTATATTTGCGTTCATGGAAAATTGAGCCACCGCGTAGAAGAATAATATGTAGGGATGCGCACGCTAAATTTAGCATTGTGCAAAGTGCATACACATAGTAAGGGTGCACGTGGTGTGTGCAGTATGGTAAGGAATAATGAAGTTTGGTTGGTGCGCACACAATATGAGTATGAGTTGTATCGCTATAGTGCAGGCAAGGGCGTGCATAGGTGGTTGTGCATGGTAGTGACAGAGTATTCGATGGAGCATATAGATTATTGTATGCAGTAAGGCATATTGAACTTTAGCATGGTGAAATGCGTAGAGTGAAATGCAGATGGAATATTCGAGTGTGATACAGAAATAGTGCGTAGTGGATATTGGCGCGCAACGCAGAAGTTGTGCGCGCAAGTTATTGGCGCGACGAAGAGGAAATGTATAGCAGATATAGGTGCGCGGAAGCATGATTTACCTTATAAAGTCACTTTGCACGATAAATAAAGGTACACAGGTTGAATTTTATGCATGCAAAAAATTGTCTGAAAGGCTAATTAAGATGACGAGCCCGAATTTAATAGAAAATTTTCATAGTATTCAAAGAAAGAGGAATACACAACTGCATTGAAGTATTATTTAAATTGATTCAAGTGAGTGAGATGAATTCTGAGTTTTATTCAGACAGTTGAAAGTGAAATATAAGTTACAAGAAGACACACAATATTAAAGGAAACAAGATTCATATCACCATTAGTTAGAATATTGTCATAAGCAATACAAAATCCACTTCTGCGCTTATATATTCATTTAAAATTCGAAATTAAAAAAGGGGATGATTCAAAATAGCAGTTTCCCTATTTAAAGAGACCGTACGAGAACAAGTCTATCATCTCCAGAGTTCCTTACCTCTGCTACCATCTATCCAAAAATCACTGAAATATACTCAACTTTATTTGAGGGCTCATTTCAATTTAGCTAGCTCCTCCTTTAAAGAATCTAACTAGACTGGTTGATTCTCTCCAACACTTTCAGCCGCTTCAGTGACGAGTTCTTTCTTCTATCGCTTTCTTCATTTCTTCTTAGCAGCTGGTCTGTTGATAACCAGATCTCTCATGATTGGATTTAGCCTGATTTCCAATCTTGAATCAGTAACAGGTACTATGTGAAATTTAATCACCAGTATATGCACGACTACCTTTTCCTTCGTACCCGTAGGAAAATTTAGCTTGTTTCCTGAATAACCAGTCTCATTGGATTTAACTGGGTCCATATACCTCAGTTGTGTGGGCACCAAAATAATTTTGTAGAGATGAGAATTTCGAACCAATTTGGAGACTGCTCGGTAATGGATAAGATGATGCTTCCATACCCGAGAGTTGGTAATTATAGAGCCTCAATCATGAATCACTGACAAACTTGCACACAAGTACGATGGGTTTCCATGCTCGGCTAATCCATTTCAAATGATTAAACTTTTTGAGTTCATTACATGGAGGTGTTCACCTAACTTCAAACGACTGTGATGTACCGAGAAAATGAGATGGAGTGATCTGACTAGTCGTCACCCATCCCACAAATGGTGGATTTGACATATTGAAGCACGTGACATCGGAAATTATGCAAAAGTGGTTTCAACAAACCACATTTTTCCCGATGTATCTTTGTGCGATGATGTAGTTCTTACTAAGTTCTCAAACTTGGGTCTTGTCTAAGAATTTCCATGGTGGCAACACCAAGAAATCAGAAAAGATAATTTTGATATATTTATTGAGCTAAAATAGTTCATATTTCTCATGGGTTGTTGATTTAGTTAACCTAATAATTTTTAATGGTTGCACATTTTGCAGAATTAACAACAACTAGATCAGATCAGATTAGTACCGAATCCATAGGAATGGAAGAGACACGGGGAAATTACAATCAACAAGATGAGAGCAGAGGGATGAATGTCCATTTGGGCATTGATGGAACAAACTCCAATGGACATGGACAAGAAAGGGATGAAAACCTGAATATGGTAGAGACCATTAAAAATTTGCAAAAGGATGTCCAAAGCCATAAAGTTGATAATGAAAGGCTTATGAGAGCCAAAGAGAAGTAGGATGACTTCAACATGAAGTTATTGCAAAATTTGAACAAAATAGAAAATAAATTGGAAAAAGAAAGTGACTCAAGCAAATCTGGAAGTCACAAACCTTCGGATGAGAAAAAGAAATCAGGAAGTGTTAGCAGACACCACCATCACTCCCCGAAGCATTCCAATAAAAGAGCAGGTAGTAGCACAAGTCCATCCCCTATCATACATCATAATAGGTCTAGGGTGGATGAGCTATGACGAGAAATGAATAAAATCAAACCTCCTACATTTGATGGTGAGCACAAGAAGGATGAAGATGCAAAAACATGGTTGCTAGGCATGAGAAAGTATTTTCATTTACATAGTTATTCTTCTCATGCAAAGGGTAGAATTTCCATCTATCAACTCAAAGGAAAGGCATCCATGTGGTGGGATCAACTTGTGCAGGTACAACAAATTAAAGAGAAGAGCACTACTTGGAGGGAATTTAAGAAGTATTTTGAGAAGAAATACTTGACTAAGATATATTATGACAAGAAAATGAAAGAGTTCTTTGAACTCAAGCTCAGAAGCATGACCATAGATGAATATGAAAGAAGATTCCTAGAACTGTTGAAGTACGTCTCTTTCATCAAGAGTGAGACAGTTAAAATTCAAAGGTATTTGAGTGGATTGTCAACGTTCATCAGTTAAAAAATACCATATGATGATCCCAAGACATTGGAAGAGACCACAAGGCGAGATAAATGTCTATATGATCAACAAAAAGCAAGGCCAAATTTCCAAAAGGATTGGGAAGACAAAAAGAAGTTCAAGGTGGATCAGAGAAAGAAAGGATTTAAACCACCGTTCTTCAGAAATAGTCCATAGGGACCACAAACTCCTAAATAGCCCAAAATGATAGAGGCAAAAGGCCAAAGGCCAAGACAACAACCTATTCAATGTTGGGGTCGTAAAGGAGATCATAGATTCATAGATTGTCCTCACAGAGGTGAAAAAGGAAGGACTGTTTATAATGTACAACAAGCTGAAATAGTGGAGGACATGGGTAGAAATGTGCCAAGGATCTATGCATCCCTGGATAACAAGAAAGAGGAATACCAGTCACACATGATAGAAGTGGAAGGTATGATTAGCAACCAAACCATTGTTATTTTAATTGATTCAGGAGCTAGTCATAGTTATATAGGTCTTAAGATGGTAGAACCTTACAATTGCCAAGAAGCAATCATGGAAAATATTGGTTGGTATAGCTGGCTACAGGAACCAAAAGAAGGGTTAATGATATGGTTAAGTCATGTCTCATGGACATGAATGGACTGAACACCAAGGCAGATTTGAACATCTTACCTTTAGGTTCCTATGACTGTTTAATTGGGATGGATTGGTTGGACCCACATTATACTCTATTGGATTGTCATAAAAAAACATGCAATTGCTTGGATGAAGAAGGGAACCAAAGGAAAGTGCAGGGAATTCCCAAGGCAGTAACCATTGGATAAATTTCAGCATTGCAATTGAAGAAATGTTATAGAAGAGGATGTTAAATATTTGCAACTCATATGGAGGAGACACATAAAGACAAGGTGCCAAATTTGGAAGATTATGCAGTCCTGGAATAGTTTGAAGATGTATTCAAGGAAGTACTAGGACTACCCCCAAAGAGAGACATTGATTTTTCTATAAATCTGAGACCAGGAGCAGCTCCCGTGTCAAATACTCCTTACAGAATGAGTACACCAGAATTGAAGGAGTTGCAAATGCAGCTTGAAGAACTTCTGAAAAAGGGGTATATACGCCCAAGTGTATCACCTTGGGGTGCCCTAGTCTTGTTTGTGAAAAAGAAAGATGGAACATTAAGATTGTGCATTGATTTCAGATAGTTGAATAAAATGACTGTAAAGAACAAGTATCATCTGCCAAGTATCGGTGATATTTTTGATCAATTGAAGGATGCAAAGATATTTTTAAAGATAGATCTCAGATCAGGATACCATCAGGTAAGAATTAAGGAGGAATATATCAAAAAGACTGCCTTCAGGACACGGTATGGTCATTATGAGTTCACAGTGGTGCCATTTGGGTTGTCAAATGAAACAGTTGTTTTCATGTGCTTAATGAATGGTGTTTTTCGAGAATATTTAGACAAGTTTGTCATTGTCTTTTTGGATGCCATTCTTATATACTCTATGTTAGAGGAAGAGCATGAACATCATTTGAGGATGGTGTTGCAAGTATTAAGGGAGAATCAAATGTATGACAAATTGAGCAAGTGCTCATTTTATCAGAAACAAATTCATTATTTGGGGCATATCATCTCAAAGGATGGGATAGCAGTGGATCCTGAGAAGATAGAAGCCATTAGAGAATGATCATCACCAAAGAATGTGACAGAGGTCAGATCATTCATGGGCCTTGCAGGCTACTACAGGAGATTCATTGGAGGATTGTCAAAGATAGCACACCCAATCACTTCCTTGCAAAGAAAGGGTATGAAGTTTCAGTGGACGTCGGACTGTGAAAGGAGTTTCCAACATTTGAAACAATTATTGACAAGTGATCCAATACTAAGGATTGCAGATCCAAATGAATATTTCATTGTGTGCATAGATCCATGTAATGAAGGACTTGGTGGAGTCCTCGGTCAAAATGGATTTGTGATATGTTATGAATCAAGGAAGTTGAAGGAGCATGAAAGAAAATATGCCACTCATGATTTGGAGTTGGCATCCATAATGCATGCCCTGAGGAAATGGAGACACTACCTCATGGGGAAAAGGTTTGAGCTAAGAACATACTATAATGGTTTAAAATATTTATTTGATCAGCCAAATCTAAATGTTAGGCAAAGAAGATAGTTAGAATTTCTAAGCGAATATGAATTTGATATAAAGCATATCAAGGGGAAAGAAAATAAAGTGGATGATGCACTCAACAAGAGGGTGCATGAACTACGTGCTACAACCATCAAAATGTACCAGACTGATGTTAAAAGAAACATTATGGAGACTGCAAATACAGACCTTCAATACAAAGAATTGATAGCAAAATTACAACAAGGTAAGACACCATAGAAGATGTATATCTATAAGTTGGGAGTAGATGAAATACTGTTGAACAAGAACATAATTTTTGTACCAAATGTCCAGGAATTGAAACGTATAATTTTGCATGAGATGCATAATGTTCCTTATGTAGGGCACCATGGATATCAGAAAACCATAGCAGTGGTCAAGAGCCAATACTTTTGGCCAGGTATGAAGAGAGAGATAGAATAATACATCGAAAGATATATGGAATGCCGGAAAGTTAAAGAAAAACATAGGCACCCAAAAGAATTTCTGCAACCTTTGCCCATTCCTGAATGTATTTGGGAAGTGGTGACAATGGATTTTATTATGGGATTTCCCAGAACAAGCAAGCTACATGATTATATTATGGCGGTGGTGGAAAATATTGCAAAAGACGCCCATTTTATTCCACTAAAAACTACTCACAAGGCAACAAATGTCGCTAATATTTTCATGAAGGAAGTGGCACAATTGCACGGAATTCCTAAAACGATTGTGTTTGACAAAGACCCAAAATTCACCTCTAATTTTTGGAAAGGATTGTTCAAAGGATTCAGAATGAATCTGAACTTTAGTGCAACTTACCATCATAAGTCTGATGGACAGATAGAGAGGGTGAATAGAGTGATAGAAGATATGATGAGAATGTATGTGATGGATAAACCATCAAAATGGGAAGACTACCTACATTTAGTAGAATTCGCTTACAACAATGGGTATCAGGAATCATTGAAGATGATCCCATTTGAAGAAATTTACGGCAGAAGGTGAAATACTCCAGTAAGCTGGGATAACCCAGTGGATAGAATAGTAGTCGAGCCAGAGTTGCTCAAGGAGATGGAGGACCAAATGTTAAAAATTAAGCAGAATTTGAAAGCTGCCCGAGACAGAAAGAAAATTTATGATGATACAAATAGAATCCACAGAGAATTCAAAGTGGGTGATCATGTCTTCCTGAAAGTGAAAGCTAACAGGAGTTCCCTGAAGCTGGGAAGCTGCCCCAAGTTGGCAGCCAGATTTTGTGGACCATTTGAAATCCTAGAGAGGATTGGTCCAGTTGCTTATATGATTGCATTACCTACATATATGTTTGTTCATAATGTATTCCATGTATCATTTCTAAAGAAATACATACCTGATCCTAATCATGTTATTGATTGGAATGTTATTCAGGTGGAGCAAGAAGGCGCTTTCCAAGTACATCCAGTGCGCATTTTGGACCGAAAAATAAAACAACTCCGGAATAGAGCCATAGAGCTTGTAAGGGTCCAATGGACCTTGTACGGACCTGAAGATGCTACTTAGGAGCATGAGAATGCAATGCAGGCAGAATACCTGCATCTTTAAAAAAAAATAAAAAAAAATTGTTGTATATGGGTACATGATGCACTGAGGATAGTGCATAAATAAGGGGATGGGATTGTAATATCCCTTGGTCGAACCCATATGCAAATGTAATCCAAGTATATTTAAGCTAGTGAGTTGTTTAGACATCATTTTTGTAATACACCTTTCATGGCATGGTGTGCGCATATACTGCGCATTAAAGTGATGTAGTGTGCACATTTCTGGATACTGCACGCAGTAACTAAAAAGCACACAAACTTGAGGTCAGCGGATACTGCATGCAGTAACTAAGGTGTGTGCAATATTAAGGTCAACGAACCTTTATGTATATGCTATGCATTTTAGGCTGGTGAGCCAGTATTATAAGCCGAAATGCTTATGTTTTGGAATTAGGCCAGAGTGCCTAAATGTTAAAGGCCAATGCGCCTATTTTGTATATTCTCATGATTAATATAAAACACATTGTTGCACGCAGACCAACCACGTTAAAAGAGAAGGGATATTATATTCCACTAAATAGGGATAGGGAGGGCCTAAAGTTAAAAACATGGCTAAGCTAGAGAGCTTAAAGCTGAAAATAAATATTATATTAATATTTCTTAAAAACATAAAATACGGATAATTAATTTTTCCTAAGTCCTAAAGTAGGGACAAGTGTATCAAAGTAGCTTCCAAAGTGACAAGTTTCAAGTTGGAGACATGCATACTTAATTTCGAGACTTAGTTCCTTTGGGCGGATCGACCATTGTGGAGGGGGAAGAGAAGGGTGGAAGAATTGCTGAGAATATTACCATTTTTTCCTTTGACCAGAGAACCAATATCCGTGATACATTATGTCAGTCCTTGAGCTATCCTCATATCTTCCTACCACCGTACCAAGACCAGATCGATAACCATTCCTGTTGGTGTACCTGTCAGCTTGGGAGTGGGATTGAAGAGGTGGGTTGCCAGGCCCGTGATAAATTATCTTAGTGAGAGAATTACTAGGGATCGATTTCCCAAAGGTGCTAAACTGCGGCTACAACGCTCTGAGACTTCTGGTTCGGCTTGTTGCTGAAGCCCTAGAAGGGAAGTGGGGCAACCGAAGGACTGTTGAGCAGAGAAGGGGCACACTTCCTTGGGTGGGATAGGCATGTGGGGAAGGAGAGGTTGTAGGCTATGGTTGAGTGAACACCTGAGAGGGAGTCCTTCTGGTTGACTGTGTACCTTTAGCTTGGTTAGGAATCCCTTACTCGGGTGGAGTCTAGTCCCAACTCGGGGGTGACTCACTGTTGAGAGTGATGAACAATGTAGTCTAAGGTTGGGAGGTTTGTGGATGGTCTACATGCAGTTGGTGACATTCCTACCAAGATAAGTACCAGTTAGGTGATGAATTTACATGTTGCATTGTCATTTATGTGTTATTTTATGGGTTTTATTGCATGTGTGATCATAACTATCTGTATGTTTAAGGGTATACCCCTATGTATGCTCCATGTCTGTGTTTACTGTTAATTCAACCTGAAAATTGTATATTTACAGAATACAGTTGTTTGTTTATGATTTATATGTGAAGATTCCGTTAGAGCGTTATATGTATATGTCTAATTGCATGCAGTTCAATATGTATGTATCCCTATGTGTATATATATCTATTTGAATAGAAAAATTTATGTGACATAGCTCAGTTGAATACTGGGGTGTTACAATATGTTGTCAGAACTAAGTTAAGTGTCTGAGTAGTGACATTCCCCGGCCTTTTGGTGGCCGGGGATATGTTACACTGAAGTTGAGGAAGGTTTGCAAATATGTGATCACATACACCCAATATGTTACATAGTTACATGTATGTTTATATAAATGTTTTGAGGTTTACATGTTGATGATGTTATGGTGCATTCTTGAGGCAAGTCTTTGGTATATTGTTGAGGCATTAGTGCATGTCTGAGATACATCTCTTGGTGATGTTGGTACTTGGTTGAGGTACACCATCGATAGTACTATCTTGGTAAATCCTATGGTATATGGTGTATGGCATGATTGAGTGATATGATATATTGTTGATGTACATGGTTGGTACATGGTATGGTACATGTGTTGATGTACATGGTTGATACATGGTATGGTACATGATTGGTACTTAGTATGGTGTTGATGTACATAGTTGATGGTTGAGGCATATGGTATAGTTTATGGTGCATGGTCGATCCAC
>ML840350.1:30406-41999 GCA_009831015.1 Picea engelmannii | reverse complement strand
TGGAGGATTTCTGATTTGAAACATTATAAACATTTTGCTGCAGCAATTTGAAAGAAGAAAAACATAATGGCAAGGTTCTTTCACTTTATTCAAAACCTTCTTCGTTTTCTTCACTGTTGTCATATGCACAATTTTCAATTTCTTTGGATGGCTGAACACACTCATTTTCAGATTCATCTTCGACCAATGGCTTCAATTTTGAACTGACAAGACCTTCTACATAACAATTAATAGGTTCATCAACCACATGAGAAGATTGTTGCAATATATTGTAAATTTGTTCTGGTGAATCAGTGAGATTTGGCCTCAACACACATTCATCAGCTTCAATGATAATCTTAGAATTTCCTTTCAATGATTTAAATGAAGAAAAGAATAAAGGTAAAGAATTCCCTTCAGCTGATTCAGTACTTTCTTCTTTGTAACTGTGATATGTAGGTTGTTTGATCTCATGGCACTGCTCGAAAGGGACATTTTCTGATAGAGAACATACAGATAGTTGTTCTAGGAAGTCAGCATCACAATCATCATCATATTCATCATATATAGGAAAATCAGCAACATCTGCAATGTCATCTAACAAGAAAAAACTTGGAACATTGACCTGCTCTTCAACAAACTAGTTTGCAAACTCATTTTTTTTTTACCGTCTACAAATAAATACATAAAACAATCAGCCCCCTGCTTATCATGGAATGGATCAGCACCTCCTCGTTCAAAAAGTGGAATATAAATTTTGGAAAAATCATTGGCATTACAAACTTCGGGAGGGCATACGATATTATCAACTCTATGCTCAAGATTCTAATCAACTGTTTTTTGTTCATATTCACTTTCATGTTCTGGAGCATCTGACCCCTCATTTCGAATATGTTCACATGCTTGGATATTGTGTTGAATATCCTGAACATCATTAAAATTTTGTTGTAAGGACTTAGGTCTTCTTTCCATCAGAAGGAAAGACAAATCTGGATGAAGGGTTGTTGTATAATGGAGCATGGTTGCAGCTTCAGTGGATTGAATTTCTTTGGGAAAATTGTAATAGATGTTGGAAAACCTTCTGCTGAATATAGAAATAAATTCATTGCTCTGCCTTTTTAAGGTATAGAAATCTGTAAGTTGTAGATCCAAAGATTTCTTCCTGCCCCAAAACTTTAAAAATTCATTCTTCAATTCCTCCCATGAGCTAATTGTCTCTGTCTGCAAATGTTTAAACCAGTCTTTGGTGTCCCCTTTCAAGGATTGAGAGAAGGCCCTCATACAAACATCCTCATGGTCAATCTCAAACAAATCTATAAAATGCTCAAACCCTTGGATGTGCTTTTCAACTGATATGGCATCAGGTTCCCCATCAAACACAGGTAGGTACTCATAGTACTTTGGAGGAAAATCATGTAGGATGTGAGGTAACTTTAAGGGTATGTATCTGTGTTGAGTTTTGGAGGGTGTTGGATCAAGTACAGGAGGTGAAATATCAACCTTGGTTTCATGAGGCTCATCAACTTGGTCATGGTTATCATATGGTTCAGGTGGGAGATTTTGATCGAAGTCAGTAATAAACTGAGAAGATATTTGTATAATCTCAAGAGGAGGATATGTGATTTCAGTATTATCATTATCATTATTTTCATGCAGTAGGTGAAGGAAAATTTGTCTAGCTTGTTCAGGAAAGGACCAGAGGCAACTTATAACAAACAATAAAATGCCTTGGAAAAAATCCAATTTTAAGTACTTTTTTTCTTCCATAATGCCTTTTCATACCTCTGTCAAGGGATCTCATCTTCCAGTGGAGTCTTTGCATTACATTTGAAGCTTGAGTGGAGTAGCCAATAATGTTTTGGAAGCTGGATTATGCATTGAGAGTGGAGTCACCATTGAAAATTTAAATTTATGGATTCTTCTACCAGTGGAATCACCTTCAAATTGATTTTTGATGTGTGGAGTCGCCAGAGAAGGAATACAGCCAATGTGTGCCTAAGTTTTTGTTGCTCTCGGACCTTAGAACTCAACCATGTCATTCTTTCCCAGAGAAATTTTTTCAATTTCGTCCCCGGCAACAGCGCCAAAATGTTAGCACTCTGTAAATTGTGTCTGGCTGAATAGACAAATGACAGAGGTAATTGTTTCAACCAACATTAGAGCTGAGCACTAGCCCGCTCAAATCAGAGAGGGCTCTCTCTTGTCACTTGATATTTCTTAGGCAATCGATGTCTAGATTTAGTTTGTTTGGGGGTTTTATACAGTTGTTGGTGAAGGAAAGGGGGTGAAATTTGGGGCTATGGAGTCGAAAATGAATAAAGTAGTGGAAGGCCATTAGAACTATCTAGAGGAGAAAGGCTAAATGAGGCAATGAGTCTGAGTTTTTTAAAATTGAAATCTACATGGTGAAAGAGGAAAAGGAAAACAAATAATTGCATCAGAGCATATTGAAATGAATTCTGAATTGGTCAAGAAGAGGATTACATAATTTAAATTGTTAAGTCGAGAGCGTCATAAGACAAATTTTGGACTCTTAACTCTCCAATTTAAAAAGAGGAAAATGTAAATGGGATTTCAAAGACACAAGAAATACACACTATGAGAGAAAACAGAACTCATATCGCAGCCATTAGAATCTTTTCATAAACAGTTCAAAATGATTTTGCATTGTATATTCATTTTAGCTCCATGGATTTACAAAGTCTTCTTACTACGAGGGCAGGACCCTCTTTGATCCGTCCAACCATTCATTTATCTTTTTAATAGTATATATAGGTAGATTATATCCGGGATTCAGAACAAATCATCTTCCCCAAAGTTCCAAAAATAATTGTCGGTTACAAAAGAGTAACGTACAACAACCGAACTCCTATTTTCTAGCGGACGTTATCAACAAAACTGACATATTTGAGGTTTTTCCTTGAAGGTCACTTATCAATATTATTACAAAATTCTCTGACACACACTAAATTTAGCCTGCAATCTATTTCATCTTGGAAATTTCTTCTTTTAATGTATCAAGCCATGCAGGTTGGTTTTCCCCAACGCTTTCGACCACCTCAGCTTTTACCTCTGTCTTCTAATGCTTTCTTTGTTTCCTCTTAACAATTCATGTATGGTGTTCACCTGTGTATCCGTTGATGATTAAATCCTTCATGATGGGATTTAATCTAACCTCTTCATCCGCTCCCGGCTCTCCCGAAGGCTTTGTATAAAATTTCGTTGATAAGATTCGAGCAACCAATTTCTCTCTCTTCTTTAATGATGAATTTGTCATATTAGTTGAAAATCATGGTTCACTGGAGGCCACTTGGTCTATCGTATCCATTTCCCCTAATTTTGCAGAAAGCATGAACTTATTTTCCTTAGCTGAATGATTTGATCTGTGATTACCCCGTTTTGAAAAAGAACGTTAATTGCCCAAAACAGAGTAATGTAACCCATGTTTTGAATGAAAATTGTCATTGAGTGCCAATCATGAACTACTGACAAGAGTAATTGCAGGTACATCGGTTTATCACATTTGGCCAATCTATTTCTAATGATGAGCCTTCGAGTTGGTTATGTGGCGGCGCTCACCTAGTATTGCACGGACGAAAAGTACTCAAACAAGTGGCATGAGATGATTTGACTAGCCATCACTTTCCCCTCTCCACATGTGATCTTTAGATTTGACATATTTAATGATATTAGAACACTTGACGTCGGGGCGTGGTTGAGCGGTTTCACGCCCACTCGCTTTTCTCCCTGATATGCTTCTGGAGGTGCCATGTGTCTATGGGTTGAAACCGCAGTATTTTCCCCACCCCGCTTTCTAGTTCTTAACCTCCATGTTATTTCTTCGCCCGATATGTCTCATGACCGTCGATCTAGGCTGCTCAAGATCTATGGCCCATCGGGTCCCATCACTCCTACATCTCCGCCAATTTTAACCCTATCCGCCATATATGACCCCACCTTCTAGTCTAACACTCTTCTAGACTGATTTAGTGTTCCGCCAAATCTCAAGACTTGGATTCCAAGAAATTATTATAGTGATAACATGTGGGATGGATTTTCAACTCAACAACCTACAAATCGATGCCATAAATCTTCCCTTCAATAGTTCTAAATCAATTTGGACTTGAAACTACCCATAAATTTGGGGGTTTCACTTTGGTTCAACATTTTCCCCCAAATTCATCACAGAACAAAGTTTGAAACAACTAATTTTCCCAATTCATGTTCGGTCTTGGCCCATACAAGATCAATGTTGAACCTTGAACTTTGATACCAATCAGTAATATCCCTCCAGCTTAATTGAGGCCCATTACTCATGGAATACACATAAAAATAAAAATTAAATTGCTAACTAATCATGTAGCTTACCAACTACATGAATACACACAGATTTAATCATTCTACTATCATTAATTTAAATGCATCTACAATATGTGGAAATAAACATGAATGAATATAATTAACTCCATACACAAAAACATATAAACCATTCATATACATAGAGTTCAAATACAACAATATATCTCATAAAATAACACATAACATAGATAAACACTTGTCTTCCTGAACAGTTGTGTAACCAGCTGCTTGGGACGAACATTCCACCCAACCATAGAATTTATGTTCTAGATATCAATAGCAAGTCACCTCCGAGCTGAGGCTAGGAATCCACAAAAGAGGTTGTCTCCCATTCTCCACTCACAACTCAGCTAATATGACAACCCATTGGCATTCTCCTACAACTATCCTTGTTTCCATTAGCTCTCTTCTTCTTGACCTTCCCAACCCAATGAATGTACCCCTTCACTTCTCTCAATCCATTAGGTATCCCATCCATTTATCAAGGTCTCTCTGGAAAAGTTAATCAAGAATCTCACTATGGGGAACTCAAAGTAACTCATTGCTAGGAAAACTTTTAGTAAACAACAAAAATCACTTGTTGTTACAATGAAACTCACACAGGAATTCACTCTTCAACACTAACAACCTGGTTCTTCTGCAAGCCTGGAAGCTTGCTTCTTCAGTCTTCAACAACTCTACAAATTCTCCAAAATTCATCGTCCATGGTTGTTCCAACTCTAGAGCTCCTCTTTCTTGTTGTCTCCACCCTGCTCATGCAAAAACTTGACTATCTAAAACTGTTTATTCTCCCCATAAGTATTTCCTCTCTTTTCTCCTAGCAAGTTGACTCGCACTCATCCCCAAACTAATTGTACTTAGACCCAATCTCTATCCATGTCCCCCAACAACTGGCATCCCATTTTATTTATTAAAATCCAAAAATACAATTCACATATTACATCGATTCGTCATAGCCACATTTCATATCTACAATATGCATTAATTAAATTGGGGGTTATAGTGGGGATGTTACAAGATTCTCCTGAATCAATGATACATGCATCCAGAGAAGAATTAATTGCAATTAAATGTGTGCATTAGCTCGAGTTTCTGGTTCTTTTTCTCTTGGCTTCTTCTTGGCATTTTCAGGAATGTAGTCCCCAAGATTGTTCTTCTAGAGTGTTTGCACTATGAGGTCAATTTTTTCTTCATGCATGCAGGTTCATGATGGTAACCATGATTGCAATAATTTCACTTTATATTCCCTTGCTTTCCCTTTCTTGATTTTGAGCTGGAAGAGTCGTCAGAAGGTTTGAAGTTGCCTCCCTTTCTTGGATGTGAATCATTCTTTCCCTTTCCTCTCTGTTTGGATTTCGAGTTGGAATTGTTGTTCTCATGCACAATAAGTGAATGCAATTTAGAGCTCTTGATTGATCCCATTTTGATGAGCTTGTCTTGTTCTTGCATCAGGGACTCAATGAATACGTCTAATGTGGGTCTTGTTCAGGTTGCACCCGATGTAATCCTCACTTTATGGAATGTGGAGACAAAGACGACATATTCCAAACCCAAATTTGATAGAATAGCAATAATCAATTGTTTTTATTCCTTTGATTTATCATTCCTACATCCTTTTAGTTGAAGTAGTAAGGATTTGAACTTTGTGAAGAAGTCTCGGATATTCTCAAAATTGCTTGGATCTATAGAATTTAACTCAATCACAAGCATATGACCATGCATCTCATCCTGCTTTCCAAAGAGACCTTCCAGAGTATTCCAAACATCATTTGTAGTAGTGTCAAAGATTCAACATGAAACAATGATTCAGAAGAGATGTTCATGCAAATAAGACTAAGGGCCTCGTCCATGCGGTTGAAGTATTTTGATTTCTCAATTACGGATATGGGTTCAAGTTCTATTTCCATGGTCATTCAATATAAGCCTCTTCCTCTAATAAGAAGAAGAATCTTTAGCTTCCAATCGAAGTAATTTGAATGTCATAAGACAATCTGACGATGACAATTCCATTTTTCCTTATTGCTTCAATATTTTGAACCTGCAAATGATTGTTTGTGCACCTTCTTCCTAGCACTTGTGGGCTCTGATACCATGTGAAATTGAATTGAAACTTGCATAGAGAATATAGCTAGAAACAATTGACCAACAAACTTACAAAGTTTAGAGAATAATTGGAGAATTGGACGGAAAAAATAAACAATTGTATTAACCAAATGAAAAAATAGAAAAATACACATGATATACTCTACATGGCTGAAATAATGTGCCATAGTAGTGATCTCTAGAGAGATGTGGACATACAATGATAGAAACATAAGTGAACTATCACCTTGTCCTAGTTAATTGTCCATGCAGGCATAAGTTAACTAGTCTAGACAAGTGGAGTGGAGAGAATCCCATGCATGCACATGTGGTGCACCCTCCAAGCCTCATGCAAGTCAAGTGTGTCATCCTAGAAATTATCCCAAGGTGAGTGTACCCTCTTGGTGATCATCCCAAGGTGATCATGCAACACTTGGTGATAATACCAAGGTTGCCATGTAAGACTTGACTTGACTAGTCTAATTGAGTATTGACTGAAGAGAAAGTGGCACCTTCATCTAGGGGATAATATTCTCATCTAGGGGATAATATCTCAAACCAAGGGCAGCCTCAACATAGACTAATAAACTTAGGAAAAAAAATATTAGGTAGGTGTGTAA
Source organism: Picea engelmannii (assembly GCA_009831015.1). Taxonomy (NCBI): domain Eukaryota; kingdom Viridiplantae; phylum Streptophyta; class Pinopsida; order Pinales; family Pinaceae; genus Picea; species Picea engelmannii. The sequence continues at coordinate 34,959 of ML840350.1, read as the reverse complement.
TATCTCCAATATTGTCAACCTTGACAATCTATACGAATTAAGGTGTGGTGTGCATTTCAAATTAAGATTTTGCACCATTTCTGTGGACACCAAATTGTTTATGCTTCCTCTATCTATTATCATCATCCAACATTTTCCTCTAGAATTGCATTTTATTTGAATTTTTTTTTTCTTAGCCAAGGTCCTTCCTCTTTCTTCTCAAATTTCAACAACATTATTTTGATCATTAAGATCTCGTAATGTTTGGGTTCTACTACAACTATTTCTTCTCCGTTTAATTTATTTTTTACCTATGCTACTTGTAATCTTACATCTTGTCTCCTACCTCCATTTCTATGTTCGGGACATTCATATGATTGATTATAATAAACCTGCTTGCTAGAAATGGATTAATATGCCCTAAATGTAAATAAAACAAACATAGAGGAAACAAGCCCAAATTCCTAATGCATATAATAACAATTATAAAAACTCATGAATGCAACCATACAACAAACACAACATTTAATAAACAATTGCACATTGGAATTAACATAATAAACACAACATAAAACTTATATTTAAATAGATGAACCAACTAGCTACATACAAAGGATGTTCCTCCAAGCCATACGCTTGCTCTTCATTTTCTCTCAACAGTAAGCCATCCCTCGAGCTAAGGCTATGAGTCCACAAGGAGGTTTGGCTCTCTTGTCCATTATCCACACACTCAGTAGCCCAATTCTCAGTTTTCTACTCCAACAACAATTCCAATCCACCATCTCTATTTCCCCTCAAAACGCGCAACCCAAGGAATGAGATACCCCTTTTCTTCCACATAGTCCCTTTGACCTTCCCACTTCCCTCGAGGTATTTAGTGCACATGGTTGGCTAGGAAATATCTTCTCTGGAGAATCCAAGAATTATCATTTGTTCCATTAGTACTCACAAAAACCTTTGCAAGGCCTTCGAGCCATTTCCTCGACAAGAATATCAATTATAGGTATACAACCCTCATTATAGGCACACAACCTTCATCTTTAGCATAAAATCAACCCTCCAATGGTTTCCTTCAAACACAACATGGTTGATGCTCTCTCTCTCTCTAACACCTAGCTCCCCCTTTTTGTCCCCCAAAACATGCTTTCAAAAATTCCTCCAAAAAGCTACTTGAATTTCCTTTTTATTCTCATGCAAACTTGACTCTCGCACTTCCCAAATATTGGTTGTACTCATCCCATGTTGTCAGAAATTAGTGAGAATACTTTTCCCACCTACCACTCTTACATCATTCAATAACTATTTCGATAATTATGAGTTAAACATTAATAATGCAATGGCTTGGATTAATAGAAATGGGTAACCCTTGGACCCCCCTTTAGCCCCCTCTCTTGTGGAATCATATCCCCACATCGTTACCATCCCTCTCATATCATAGCCAACGATTTACTTTGCATTAATAATTTTAATGTACAATTTGCATGGTCCTTAACCATATTACTGCCATACATGCTCTCTGGCACAAAACATATTGGCTCACCAACCTAAATCACATTTGCATAATTACATTATAATTTGTGGGGATTAAAACTAGGGATTTTACATCCCCTCCCCCTCATTTTTTCACTATCCTTAGGGAGAAACACCATACATTTGTACATACATATTATAATTCTAGGCTTGTTGTCCTTTAATCAATGTATAGTCTCTTTGACCTACTATCACATAGGCTCTCCAACCCAAAACGTACATACTTAAGTACCCCACTCTAGAAACCATACATAATGATTTCAGTGTTTATAATTCTTGTAGCAATTCCAAACAGCAATATCTCATTCCCCTTAGTGTGCACAACCCAAGGAAGTGTACCCCCATCTCTGCTCTATAGTCCCTTGGGTTGTATCCCTTCCCTCTATATCTCCAACACACACTAATCAGGAAGTCTCGGAGTTGTAGCTCCAGGAACTCCAACTACAACAACTTTCATAATTTGTCGATTCCCACAGTAATTCCAACCAACATATTCTCATTCCCCTCAACATATATAATACAAGGAGGTGTACCCCCTTCTTTGCACCACAGTCCCTTAGGCTATACCATTTCCCTCCAAGGCTCCAACACAAGGTCAGGAAGGAAGTCTTAGAGCTATGACTCCAGGAACTTTGGTTGTGATAATGGAATCTCCAAACTTTCAAAGAGTTGCATATGTGCCTCTTGCATTGCATCCTTCATCTCCACTTTTCTTCTTATGAACTACAATAAGTCCACTAGACTTTACTCGTTCCATGCCTTTGTCCTTGAGATATATTTCCTTCTAGTGCTCTTCTTTCCAAGTACTTGATGTTGGCATGTTTTTTAGATAGAGGCAGAGTAGCGTAGCGATAATGGCAGTGTTTGTCATTGATGGCGAACCTCAGCACGATCAGTAGCATAGCGATAATGGAAAGATCAACAGTGTAAGCTCAGAAGGAGGAAAACAGTCAAAGAATGACAAAGGTTTTGTTTCGGAGTTTCGCAGATCGGGAAATCCAAAGGAAAGAGGTTTGAACTCGCGATATGCAAAATCACGATAACAATCCTGACCATTAGAGTCATAGGACATGTGGAAAGCGATTGGAATTTTGACGACTTGCACATTAGAGGAGTCAACGGAGCATGGTGTGGAAACTCGCAATATGCGAGATCACGAAAATATCTGGACTGTCGAATCATCGAGATCATGGATCGTTGATCAGGCATGACGAAGGCCCATGAAGTTGCGAAATCACAATAAGATCTTGACCGTTTATCCAAGAGGGACATGTGGCGAGGGATTAACGTTTCGTTGACTGGAAAGTAAAAGGAGCGAAGTGCTCATTTGATTGGTGAGTGGTCATATCTCATGGTCACATTTTTGAGAGATGGAGAGTAGAGCTAGAGAAGCCAAGCTCTATTTCAGAGTTCGTGACATGGAGAGTCGAGAGGACTCATCACAGAATACCCGAGATGCGAAAGTGTGAAATGCATTTTTGAATAAGGTTGTGGTCACAGCCAATGGTTACATCTGCGGAAGATGGAGAAAGAAGCTAGCGGTGTTAAGCTCCATCTCGGAGTCTCGGTGATCGCGACTTGGAGTATCGAGATCCTTCATCACAGGAATCGTGATATGCAATATCGCGATGAGATCTAGACCGTCGAATCATTGGAGATCTCAACCGTTGATCAAGCTCATTGAAGTTCATAAGTTCGCAAAATACGAAACGCCTTTTGGCGTAGCCTATGGTCACCGCCGGTGGTCATGTGAGGGGAAGAAACTAGCGGTGCTAAGCTCCATCTCAGAGTCTCGGCGATCGTTACTTGGAGTGTCGAGACCCTTCATCACAGGAATGTCGAAATTCAAAATCACGAAATTCAAATTATGTCTAGTGCTCGATCACAGCTAGTGGGCATATGAGATAAACGCGAAATCTTGTGGATTTAATCCAACGGTGCTGGTTAATTGGAAACTTGATCGAAGGGTTACTGTTTCACCTCACAGGTAATCGATGAGTTACGATTTAGTTAGCAGAACCGAATCATGGTTCTTGGACAGTTGGCGATTCAGTTACTGAGGCATTTTTACCCAAGAAGATTCGAGGTGTAACTGAAGAGGGAGTGAATAAAAGAAACATGCTGTGACTATGCACATGTAGTGGTGAGGAGTGAAAAATGAATTGACCTGTAGAAAGGTAAAATTACAGTATGCGCAGTGTAAATAAAACTCAGAGACGAGGAACAGAAGTGGAACATAACAAAATAGGTTAAGAGAGCATAATGTGCACATATCAAAGACGCATATCTGTGAGAAGAAGATAAATCTGAGGTGTGCATGTTGAAACAGAGGAGAAGATAAGAAAGTTGAAGAGGATGCAAGAAGGAAGACATTGATGCAGGCAGAGCAGAGCGGCATAGCAGAACAGTGATAAGCCTGGTAAGCAAATGAAAACTATTGAATCACTATAATAAATTCGCAGAAAGAAAAGTTTTATATTTCAAGGTGGTTGGGAGGTGCTAGGGAGGACTGTTGTCCTCAGAGGTTCAAGTGGGTGCTTGAACAAAAGGAGTTGTAGCTTCCATTTGGTTTCAGCAAGAGAAACCAAGGTGGCAGGGTGGTGCAAGGGAGAACATTGGTTCTCTGATATAGAGGTCAGTGCCTTTGTAACTGGAAGTTGGTGCTTCCATCCAGTTGGTGTTGGAACTGTTAGGAAGTTGGTGCTTCCATCCAGTTGGTGTTGGAACTCTTAGGGACTTGGTGCTTCGTTCTAGTCGATGCTAGAGAAACCAGAGAGTTGGTGCTCTCAACAAGTTGGAGCTTGTAAAATAGAGGTAGTAGCCTCACTTTGAGTTGGTGCTCAAACATAGATGATGTAAAGAATTTAAAAGATTGCCTATCATTTTGAAGAAGAAGAGGTTTTCTCCCTTTATGGGTTTCCTCGTGAAAAAACTGTCTCTATGTATATCTTATGTGTGATTGATGATCATTGTTTATGTTGTTCATATGATGTATAATATTGATGTTCACTTGATGAAAGATTAAAAATAATTTTAATAGACTT
>ML840350.1:0-30302 GCA_009831015.1 Picea engelmannii | reverse complement strand
CTATAGAAGCCATCAAGAAATATACAAATTATAGCCATTATCATATAAAAAATATATTTTCCATAGGACTCTTCAACTCCACAATGTAACATTTATCAAAAATAAGTTTGTAATCTTAAATCAATACTTAGCTATGTGGTTATCATGTGCTTCACAAGCTGCCACAGGAAAGAATTCATCTCACTATCCCTTCAGACGCACCCTCATGATTTTATCCACCATGCCATATGAATTATTAACTTGCCACTTCCTTGCTACACTCACCCTCCATGGTCAAGCATCCCCTTCTCTATTACATAGTCCCTCGGGTGATCCATAATTTTCCAAGGTGTTCTTGTGTAAGGAGAGTGCCAACTTACTACAGAAATTTTCACTAAAGTATCTAACCTGTGGAAACCATACATTTCCGGTGTCCTAACAATAGCCCTCTTCCTGATATTTATAGATTTAGTTGCCACTATTTCATCTGTATAACACACATGCAGTCATCATGAGATAGCATGAGATATCATCATCACAATTCTACTTATTCATTTCCAAATATGTTTCATATAGGAAATCGAATTTTCCAAGTACGAGATTCCCTCTCATAATGTTTGGCTCTTGCAACAACATGTGTCGGTCTCCCTTATGGGTTTACACCATTGCCATATCCAAGACCATTCTACTTGAAATCCATTTCAACTTTCATTCAGCCAAACAAATTGTCAATATTCATGCACATTATCCTTTTATTGCAACATTTATGACAACTCATGAAATGATCTCATAATTGCATCTTACCAATTCAATCACTTCCAACTATTATTCAGATTAAATGGAATGGAATTATCATTCATTATGCATTATCAACATATCGAGATTTTCATAATGCAATCAAACATTACCAATACATAAACCAATGTGCCAATACCCATGGCAACATTTACATAGTGCATCCTTGCATTGACTCTGGAATACCACATATTTATGTCATGTATTCCACCATTGTGAGTTGGAATCTCTAGCTAATGCTTTAATACATCATCCAAACTCTTCCTGAAGAACACACCACCAACACTAAGAAGGGGGGGTGGGCAAGGGGGGGTGAATTAGTGTGTGGACTATTCTATCTTTTTCTTCTTTAAGTTACCAGTTAAAACATAATTGAACAGATTAATAACAATCAAATCATAATCACAATGGACACAGAGACACCAGATGTTTGTATAAGCTTTTGTATAATTGATATGAACATAGTAATATGAATATATGTGAAAGAGGATTTTCTTTAGCACCAACTAATTGTTTCAACACCAACTAAAGTAAGGAGCACCAACCCCTTGGAGGGCACCATATCTCAGCAAAGACACAGCTTGGTGCAAGACCCATCTTGCTGATAGAACCCAGTCTATCCAACTAGAGGTTATTCAAATCCAGTAGTAGTGATCCATTATAGAGTCAACTTTATATTATGATCAGAGGTATACAATAAAACACTCATCACCACATTTGATCTTCTCTCTATAATTCACATTTTCTTTCCTCTGATCTCTTCACATTTTCTTTTCTCTGATATCTTCTTGGAATCTTCTTCAACTTTTGATCTTTTGCTCTGAAGTACAAAGACACTCTCTTCTCACCACTTTTTCTCGTTTATATAATCTTCAAATTGGTGTGAGATATAAAACATTATGTCCCTTTATTTGAACCATTGTACCTTTTCATTTAAAATGATAATCTAAACTTTAATTAATTTTGTTTTTTCTTTTTATTCTTTATTCATATTTTCATGATTTAACTCTCTTTTAATCATGACTGTGTATCAGTTTATTTTTGTAATGAGTTTATCACATACATGGATCGACTCATTAGATCATACTCATGTTTATACTGCGTTCTTGGTTCACCAATAGACCATATTCGATCATTTATCGATTCTCTGTATTGTTCTGGTGTAACTTTCTGTTGAATGAAATATGTATGAGGCGCTCCCTTCAAACCAATTTCATATGACCATAGGCATAGAACCACGGGATTATTAATCTAAGCGACATATTATATTATGCCTTTTAAATATCTTACCATATGACCAATGGAAGTATCTAGACATTAAGCCAAACGAGCGCTTGAGCGCATATCAGAATCAATGGTCATGATTCAATCTCCTGAAATGGTGGACGACTGACGGAATTTTGGCACTTTGCCCTTCGGGTATTCATGAATTCCAACATTTCAAATCTCCTGATTACTATATCACCGAAACAATTGGATGGTTCATGTTTATTTTGCGGAGACAGATCAACGGTCAGGTTTAAACCTTACTCTCATCCTTCCACTGCTAAATCCGACGGCTATGACTTAATCATGCATTGATATGGATGGCCACCATTTACTCCGGGTCTCTGGACTCCAGAGATGTCAAATATTAAACTCCTTCTTTCCTCTGTACGTTATTCTTCTGGAGTTGACAAATGACTAACACATGTCTCTCTTTTGATCAATGGTCGATATCCTTTTGTGTCTCCGGGCTTCATAATTCTCAAGCCTCGAATTTCTCTATAGTATTATCAACAGTCGAGAGTACTCCTGAAGTGATCTTTCAGATCGGACGACTTATGTCTGTTTTGGGATTTCAGTGTTCATGACTTCAGAGGTTTGGCAAGTGCAATGGTAAAAACTCCCGAAGCAAAACTCCCAGAGTGACGTAACTACTTACATCACTTGATGATGTTTCATGAGCCAAGAAGTTGTCATGTGTCACTCATATTCATGATTTGCATGTACCTGAAATTCCAAATCAAATTCACACTTATCAGTGTCTGATTGCACCACATGTCATTGTTGACGTGGTATGCCATATGTCCTTCTCGAATTAATGGTCCTCATTCTCCCTTTGATCGACGGTTGTGATCAAATCGTGACTTCGTGTATCGGGTGTTTGAACATGAGCCAACCCTGACTCTTCCAACTCCCAATATCCGATATAATCTAGATCAATGGCCCATAGCCCTCTGTGATCCAACGATCTAGATCTTATCACGATTTTTCATTTCGCGAGTTCATACAACTCTCACCTTTGACTTTTCCAGTTCGTGAGTCAGCGAAATGTTGATTTCTCGCCATGTGTCCTTTGGATCCAATGGTTCAGATCAGGATCTAGGATCGATGGCTAGATCTAACTGCGATGCAACCTCTTGATCAGACGGTTGTTGAGGCGTCTTACTCTTATCAGATGGTTGTTGAGCTTACGCTTTTCCTTCTGAGTTTTGATCTCTGTGTTTTCTAACCCTCCTGAGCTTTTTATCATAGGAACATTGTTGATCCTATCGTGATAAAAAATAATCATGAATTTATTCTGCTACCTGATATACTATGCAATGCACTCTTCCTTCTGAGCTTTTATCTTCATACTATTCGCTACTCCTGTTCGCTCCTCCTCCTGAGCTTGCACTATTGATATTTGCACATTGTATGAGATCTTCTTCTTAACTAATATACTTGTTGACATCAATGACAATCTCATCTGAGGTAATTCATCATTAACAACAGATCATCACATCGACTGTTGACATCAATGACAATATATCCAACAATATCCCCCTTTTTCATTGAGGGAAACACACTAACTTCATATACTAAACTCCCCTTGTGATGATGCTTTCATTTTATGAATTTTCTCTCCCCCTTTGACATCAACGGCAAAGATTTTCTTCTCCTATGATCTGTCAGTATAATTACATTTTTGACCACTAGTAACTCCTCCTGCAATCAACCTTTTTCTGTCATAACTGAATGACTCCCCTTGTCAATATGCTTTTTCTTTGGTTCTAACTATTCTCCACCTTTGTTTCTGAAAAGGTATCTCTTCCTGACAAGGTTTCATCCCCTGTTGATTTACTAACTTCTTATCTCAATTGATTGGGATATTTGTGTTTCAAATGAGTGGTCTTCTTGATACAAATTTTGTAGTGATCGAGTCTTTTCAAGACTTAATCTAATTACTTATTTATTTAATACTTCCCCTGAATTTTTACTGATTGTTTAACCCCTTTGTTTCTAAAAAGGGTAGCTTTTTCTACTAGGGTTTCTCCTCTTGTTATTTCTGTAGGATGTCATGTACCTCATTTTGTCCATCAGAACATTGTTGTTGTGGATATTGTTGTCTTATTGAACACAACACAATTTTATTTCATATATTTCAAACATCCCTTGAATCTATCCATTGATTCTCATCAATCCTTTTGATGTAACCCTTACTTCCAAAGACCTTGAAGTATTTTACCAACTGAGTTCTTCAAAACAGGGTTCACAAGGAGTTTTACTACTATTAATCCCAAGTTGACCTTTGTTCAATAAGAGTATTGATGTGCTTACAACTTCCCAACAATATCAATACTAATTGATGGAATATCCATCAGATGATTTTCTTCATTGAGCATAGTCTTTGCAGCTTTCTGTACAGAGATCTTTTTTTTTTTAATTTCTCTTTTAGGAGTTCCAGTGTACCATTAAAATAGGATTGAAAGATTTATGAGATAATCATCACTCAATTATTTTTGTTGTTCTATCGTTGGAGATTCATCATCAACGTCATTATTATGTGCACCAGAAGCTTCTTTATCCTTGTTTTGAGAATATTCCTTATTAGAAGTTTTATCCTCCAAACTTCTATTATTAACTTCATCAATTTCAGGAGCAATATTTCGTCATCTTTCTTATTTGGTACTTGGGATTTTATTTTCCATGTCTTCTTATTTACTCTTGTTGTCATATTGTGTGAAGCATTTCTTATTGACTGTCTTCTTGAGCTCCAACAGTCATGGGCTTTGTGACCATATCTACCACAATTGCAGCATCTCATAGTGTAGCAATGTGTAGCAATATGTCCAACATGATTGCAGTTCCAACATCTTATATTGTTGTTGAACCTACCAACTTTTTTTCTTCCATGATGCCTACAATCCAAGGCTTTATTACCATATACATTACAAGAAAAACAATAATCGTTAAAGACACTCTCATACCTTCTTTGATTCATCCATGAAGGTGTCTCTCTTCTGAACTTGCTTTGAGGTATATGAGTAGCTTATGGATGTCTTCCATGATCTGATCTTCTAAATTTTGTAGTGTTGCTTTTATTTCTTGAACGTAAAGAACCTGACTCATACCTGCTTTCACTTTTTGCAAATGAAGGAGTTGTGTCAGACCTGTCTTCATCTTTTACAAGTGAAGGACTTGTGTCAGACTTGTTTTCACCTTTTACAAATGAAGGACCTGCATCAGATTTCTTAGGAGTACTGATCTCTTCCTTATTGTATCCAAGGCCAGATTTGTCATTTGGTGATCTCTAACTATCCAAGATCTCATCCAGGGTCATGGAGTTGTTCAAGAACTTGTTTTGGGTGTCGGACTTCTCAACCTTCTTTCTAAGATTCACAACTTCTACTTCCATCTCATGACAGGATTCTTCCTTTTTGTCCAACTCGTTCCTTACTACCTCTTCTCTCCTTTTGGCTTCTTCAAGTTGGATTTTAAGGTTGACATATCTTTCCCTTAGTCATTTTATATCTGCAAGGTTTTTGCTTGAGACATCATTTTCCTTCTTTTCTTCTTTTGCTTGACTGATTTCATTTTTCAGTCTCTTGATTTTCTCTTCCTTTTCTTTTGTTAGATCAACAAATTTTGTTTTCAATTTTTTTATCTCTTCTTCTTTGTTTTCTAACTGAATATTTTTCTCAGATATGATTTGTTTATTGTCTTTGAGATTTTCCTTTATTTCCAAGACATGCTTTTGACTCTTTTCAAGAAATTCTTGAGTGTAGTCATGAAGATAGCTATCGTCTGATTCATTGTGGTCATAGACGTATTCTGAGAGACTCCAATCAACCTTTTCTTTGGCCTTTGATAGTTCTATCTTATTCTTCTTCCATGGGATAAATGCTAACAGAACATTTTGTTATTGTGTTTGAATCTTTTTCTTTACTTGCAGAGGATTCAATATCATTGCTATTGCAATCGAAATATTGTGGAGAGTCCTTACTTTTATTGATGGTTGAGTCTTCATCTTCATCCTTTATAGGAATGTCTTCTATGTCTTTATGTTTTATTTGATACATATTTTCTAACTTTAGCCATGAGTCCTTGGCAGATGTGCATAGTCCAATGCTTGTCTTGATTGTATCCGATAATCCATTGAAAAGAATCTTCAATGCCACTTCATTGTTCTTCCTTGCTCTTCTTTAGACTGTAATATTGGATAGATTTTTTGATGTAGTTAAGTCCCAGGGCTTAATGTAACACCCCAAGCCATCAAACCAACGGTCGGGCCAATGCTACTATGCGGAAAAACACTTTTGTAACACATTATGCATTCTAATGAACTTAAAACGCTTAATTACAATTAAACACAGAATTACTGCTAGCATTTCAGAGTTAATGGAAATAACAATAATTCATATGCACAACAAAATATGTGATAACATTGCAAGAATCACAGGTATGCAATTTAATTAATTACAGAATTACAAAACATAGTGACACTTATCTTTGAAACTGTCACGCACCACCAACTGCATGTAGGCCTTCCACAAACCTCCCAGCCTTAGACCACGCTGCTCATCAGTCTCAGCAGTAGGTCGCCCCCGAGCTGGGACTAAGCTCCACTGGGTAAGGAATCCTAGGCTGGGTAAGGTTTACAAGAAGAATACACGTAAAATAAGGAGGATTCTCTCCCAGGAACCACTTATGCCCAATGCCCACAGACTCTCCTTCCCCACATGCCTGTCCCACCCCAGGAGTATACACCTTCTCTATCACCTAGACAGTCCTTCGGCTGCTAACCTCCCTTTCCTTGGGCTTCAGCAACAGACCGAACCAGAAATCTCCAAGCTCTGTGGAAACTACAGGGTTCCTTCCAGGAGCTCTCTCCTTCCTCTGCGCACTCTCTCACCTGGAGAGAGTTTCTCATAGGCTTGGTAAAAACTGCCTCTTCAAAAACAACCACCTCCCTCACCTAGAGAGAGGTTACACACAGGTCATACAACTGGTTTCCTTAATCTTGTTCTTGTACAAAGTAGAAAAACAACAAGGCTCAACAACAAACATACAACAACAACAAACCACACCCATCCAAGAATTGAGTGGCCGCCATAGTCATCTGGGACAACAAACATGGGTTTCCCAAAATAGGTGATAGACAGACACTTCATCATAACAACGCTCAGTAATTACGAGACACTTTGGGTTTCCCCAACCAGCAATAAAGGACAAACTCACAGCTCTGGTTTCATAGATGTGTAAGGTGTACAAAGATTCCACGCAGAGACTCCCATGGATTAGGTAAAGGATCCAGCATAAAACACCCAACAGAGGTTGATCGGGAACTTCCGCCCGTTCAGACGAAAGATGGAGAGTGGACTCCCCGACTCAGGTGATGGATGGAGGAATTCCCGACGAACCCACTCAGACGCAACCGTCCGTGGAAAAATGGGAAGTGAACCCCCAACACGACTCACTTCCTGGGTTAAATTGCATGTGCTTGGGCCGACACACGTCGCCCATGAGGTTGTATGCACTTCATCAGTTGGTGTGCGCTTTTAGGCACGCGTTCCCCCTTCCAGGGATTTGGGATCAAGGAAAACATGTTTCACATATCATTTTTAGAATAATAATTTAATATTATTCTCAAGGGTTTAAGCCCCCTCAGCTTAACCCCTCTTCCTACCTCTCAACCCTCTCTCCCTTACCCTAGCTTTGTGGATTCTTAGTCCCCCATCACTCATTCATCGTGGTTGGTCCACACGCAGAGATGCTTTGTATTAATACTGTGCATAATTACATGTACAAAAATCAGGCTCCTGGCCTTCAACACTTAGGCTCCCTGGTCAAATAACACATAAGCCCACCAGCTTATATAAACTTGTCTCACCAGCCTATAAAACATAATTACAATTCATAATGCAAGATTTATACTTCATAGACATGATTTACAACAGGGCTCGGCCTTGGGGACATTACACTTAATTACTACTGAATTCCAAACTTCAGATCCTTTTGACTTCAGAAACTGTTTCATATTTTTTCTCCGTGAGAAATAATCTTTTCCATCGAATAAGGGAGCTTCAATTGCGGAGAGAACCATCTGTCCACCCATTTCTTTAGGATCTACCTTCCAATGTTTAAATTGTGTTTGAAGGAACCCCCCTCTGATACCAATTGAAGAACACACCGCCAATACTAAGAGGGGGGGGGGTGAATTAGTGTGTGGACTATTCTAACTTTTTCTTGTTTCAAGTTACCAGTTAAAACATAATTGAACAGATTAATAGCAATCAAATCATAATCACAATGGACACATAGACACCAGATGTTTGTATAAGATTTTGTATACTTGATATGAACATAGTAATATGAATATATGTGAAAGAGGATTTTATTTAGCACCAGCTAATTTTTTTAGCACCAACTGAAATAAGGAGCACCAACCCCTCGGAGAGCACCAACTCTCATCCAAGACCCAGCTTGTTGATAGAACCCAGTCTATCCAACTAGATTTTATTCAACTCCAGTAGTAGTGATCCATTATAGAATCAACTATGTATTATGATCAGAGGTATACAATAAAACACTCATCACCACATTTGATCTTCTCTCTATAATTCACATTTTACTTCCTCTGATATCTTCACATTTTCTTTGCTCTGATATCTTCTTGGAATCTACTTCAGCTTTTGATATTATGTTCTGAAGTATAGAGACACTCTCTTCTCACCACTTTTTCTTGTTTATATAATCTTCAAACTAGTGTGAGATATAAAACATTGTTTCCCTTTATTTGAACCATTGTACCTTTTCATTTAAAATGATAATCTAAACTTTAATTAATATCATTTTTCTTTTTATTCTTTAATCATATTTTCATGATTTAACTCTCTTTTAATCATGATTGTGTATTAGTTTATTTTTGTCATGATTTTATCACATACATGGATCATACTCATGTTTCTGTTGTGTTCTCGGTTCACCAACAGACCATATTCGATCATTTATCGATTCTCTGTATTGTTCTGGTGTAACTTTCTGTCGAATGAAATCTATATGAGGCGCTCCCTTCAAACCAATTTCATATGACCATAGGCACAAAACCACAGGCTTATTAATATAAGCGACGTATTATATTATGTCTTTTAAATATCTTACCATATGACCAATGGCAGTATCCAGACGTTAAGCCAAACGAGCGCTTGAGCGCATATAAGAATCAACGGTCATGATTCAATCTTCTGAAATGGTGGACAACTAGCAAAATTTTGGCACTTTTACCTTCGGGTCTTCGTGACTTCCAACATTTCAAATCTCCCGATTACTATATCACTGAAACAATTAGATGGTTCATGTTTATTTCGTGAAGACAGATCAACGGTCAGGTTTAAACCTTACACTCATCCTTCCACTGCTAAATCTGACGGCTATGACTTAATCATGTATTGAGATGGATGGCCACCATTTACTCTAGGTCTCCGGACTCTGGAGATATCAAATATCAAACTCCTTCTTTCCTCTGTACATTATTCTTTCAGAGTTGACAAAAGGTTGACGCATGTCTCTCTTTTGATCAATAATCGAGATCCTTTCACGTCTCCGGGCTTCGGAATTCTTAGGCCTCAAATTTCACTATAGTATGATCAACAGTCGAGAGTACTCCCGAAGTGATCTTTCAGATCGGATGACTTATGTCTGTTTCAGGATTTCGGCATTCAGGACTTTGGAGGTTGGGCGAGTGCAATGGTAAAAACTTCCAAAGAAAAACTCTTGGAGTGACGTAACTACTTACATCACTTGATGACATGTCACGAGATGAGTAGTTGCCATGTGTCACCCATATTCATGATTTGCACGTACCTGAAATGTCAAATTAACTTGACACTTGTCAGTGTCTGATTGCACCACGTGTCATTGTTGACGTAGTCTTTTGACATGGTATGCCATATGTCCTTCTTGAATCAACGGTCCTCATTCTCCCTTTGATCGACATGATCAAATCACGACTTCACGTATCGGGTGTTTGAACATGAGCCAACCCTGACTCTTGCAACTCCCGATATCCGATATAATCTAGATCAACGGCCCACAGCCCTCTGTGATCCAACGGTCTAGATCTTATCACGGTTTCACGTTTCGTGAGTTCCTACAACTCTCACCTTTGAATTTTTGAGTTCGTGAGTTAGCGAAATGTTGATTTCTCGCCATGTGTCCTCTGGATCCAACAGTTCATATCAATATCTAGGATCAACGGCTCTATCCATATGCGCTGCAACCTCTTGATCAAATGGTTGTTGAGGCTTCTTACTCTGATCGGGCGGCTGCTAAGCTTACGCTTTTCCTTCCGAGTTTTGATCTCTTCGTTTGCTAACCCTTCTTAGCTTTTTATCATAGGAACATTGTTGATCCTATCGTGATCAACAATAATCACAAATTTCTTTTGCTACCTGATATACTATGCAATGTGCTCTTCCTTCTGAGCTTTGATCTTCATACTATTCACTTCTCCTGTTCGCTCCTCCTTCTGAGCTTGCGCTATCAATATTTGCACACTATATGACATCTTCTACTAACTGATATACTTATCGACATCAATGACAATCTCATCTGAGGTAATTCATCATTAACAACAGATCATCACATCGACTGTTGACATCAATGACAATATATCCAACACTTCCCAATTACTTGTTCAATCATTTGGATACCTTCCTCTTCAACCCATACACAACACTAAGAAGATAATACCTTGGTTTTATTTAGTGTCGGTAAAGAGGTTGCAGTCCAGACATCAGTTATATAGGGGAAGACCATTAAGCAGTTGTGTGATGCTATATCCCTTCCATATCCAACCACAACATGGCCTCACACATGGCTAGATCTATTGACACTCATTGCTATAGCATGAGTATGCTTCATGACTTGACATGGCTATGATTTTTAGGAAATGCATGACATTTCCACACTAATCCTAGCAGAAGAGAAGAATAATTTAATCAAGAAATCAAATGACACAAACAATCACATACTACATTGATATTTTAGCCTGGAAACCCTTAACCGGGAAAACTAGCATTCCTTTGAGCGTTTTTCTCTCTTGTTCTCTTATTCATTCAAAATAAAAGGTTACATGTATAACCTTGGTCCACACCTAAGACACAATCGACATCATACCCATTTGCACAGGCGAGAACAACCCTGTAGCCAATTCAACTTACATATGCATGACCAACAACCTATGATTTACACATCAATAACATATTTTTCATTAGCCTTTACAGCCTTACAACACACCTCTTTATAGGCTTTACAACAGGAAAAACCCTAAAGATTGGTGCCAAAAAATGGTTGCAAATCCATGCATATCATTGGCTACAAATATCGCAAATCCCAGGATTCTATTACAATCGACTCCAAATCAGGTTTACCAATCGGCCTTCATTTGGTCTCTAATTGATCATCTCACACCTGCACTTCGACCTCTTGTTAGTTGGATTGTCTTCGATATCGTCAACTTTGAATTTACCCGGTCGACTTCCTCGACCTTCGACTTGCTATTGATCTACCTCAACTTCGACCTGCTTTCGATCCACTTCAACTTCAACTGTCGGTTGATTCACCTCGACTAGAATTTTGACTGCAAAGAATATATCAACCCAACATTCTCCCACTTGTTTTCTTCTTTGTTGAAACAGGAGATTCCTGAACTTTTTCTCACAGACCCAGGGAAACAATGCCCAATGCCTCTCTGCACCAAGAGAACTTCACAGCACTCAAAGACTTGGTCAATGAGTCTACTGTGTTTTCCAACATGTCTACTTTCTCCAATAGCACCTTGTTACTTTCCACCATGTCTCTTACAAAATGGTATTGTACATCAATGTGCTTAGTATTTGAATGATAAGCAAGGTTCTTTTCCAGAAATATTGCACTTTGATTGTTGCAACTTACCTTCATAGCTCTTTGCTCAAACATGATTCCTGAACACAACCTTTTAATCCATACCACTTCTTTGCTTCCATGAGTGGCCACCATGTATACATGTTCTATTGTTGACAAGGCTACGACCGCATGTCACTTACTCATTCATCTTATTGCTCCATCGAACATCTTGAAGACATATCCATTGGTCGAGCTTCATCGATCTAGATCTCCAGCCTAGTTGACGTTGACAAATCCATGTACATATAAGTTACCACTTTCACCTCCAGGTTTTCCTTGGTAGCATATAGCATAGTCCTTCATGCCACACAAATACCTGAATACTCTTTTGATAGTTGTCTAGTGCTCCTTTCCAGGTGTCGACATGTACCTTCTCAATACTCCCACTGCATGGGAAATGTCTAGTTGAGTGCAGACCATCGCATACATTAGACTACCAACAGCGCTTGCATAGAGAACATGTGCCATGTCCTCTATCTCTTCCTGTGTCTTTGGACAATGTTAAGTATTAAGCCTTTCTCCCACTGGAATTGGCACCTTCACTAATTTTCAATCCTGCCTGTTGAATCATTTCAGAATTGTTTCAATACACTTCATCTGATTCAACTAGAGATTTCTAGTGGCTCGATCTCTCTTAATATTCATTCTCGGAATGAAGTTAGATGCACTGAGATCCTTCATGTCAAACTTGGAGGATAGTTGCTTATTCACCTCCTTTATTGTGTTCCTGTTGTTTCCAATCATCAACATATCATTGACATACAAAGATACATATATGAAACACCCACCTTCTTCCTTGGAATATATGCAGTGATCAACTTTGCTTCTCACAAATCCCAAACTAAGGATGTATGTGTCAAACTTCTGGTACCACATCCTTGGCGATTTCTTTAAACCATAAAGGTATATTTTGAGTTTTCACACTAACTCTTACTTTCCCTTTACTACAAATCCTTTAGGTTTTTTGATGTACATTTCTTCTTCCAGTTCCCCATGTAGGAACATTGTCTTCACATCCATCTTTTTTTATCTCTAGATCAAATGTTGCAACTGGAGACATTAGTACTCTAATGGAAGTTAGTTTTGCAACAGGGGAAAAAATATCACCAAAGTCAACTCCCTCGACTTGGGAATATCCTTTCACTACCAGTTGAGCTTTGAACTTCTCGACTTGTCCTACGACATTCATTTTCTTCATGAACACTCACTTGCTACCGATGGGATTTCTTCCACTAGGTAACTTGACTAAATCCCATGTCTCATTCTTGTACAAGGATTCCATCTCTTCGACCATGGTTTCCTTCCATATTTTACCCTCTGTTGAGTCGACTGCCTCATCGACCAACTTGGGCTTACCGTCAATGGTAGCTAACATGAATGCGGAACGGAAGTCGGGTGGATTATACCTTTCAACTAGTTTTCTTACTCTTTCTGACCTCCTTATCACTAGAATCAATTGTTCCACCTCTTCCTCGGATTCAGTTGACTCATCTAAATCATCTTCCTCATTCCTCGGTTCAAATTGCATCGTATCAGGATTATTCTCAGTTTGAACAGCTTCCTCAGGCTCGTATTTACCTCTGAATTCTCTGAAGACCACATATTGATTGTACATTGTTCTCCTTGATGAAGGATTCCAGAGCTTATATCCTTTGATCCCTTCTTTGTATTCGATGAAAATAAATTTGACTACCTTCTTGTCCAGCTTGCTCCTCTTTTCCTTGGGAACATGCACAAATTCATCACAGCAAAATACTTTGAGATGTGCCACTGAAGGCTTCTTACTTGACCATACCTCATTTTGATTCATGTCAACTAGCGCTAATGAAGGAGACATATTCACCAGATATCTTGCATTCTTGACTGCCTTCGCCCATATTTCTTATGTGATCCCAGCACCACTGAGCATGCTCCTTGCCTTGTCCATCAACGTTTTGTTCATTCTATCAACAACTCCATTTTTTTGTGGGGTATATGGTGTGGCATTTTGGCATGCTATGCCACATTGCTTATAGAACTAATCAAATTCATTTCCATAGAATTCACCACCATTATCAGTCCTCGGTACTTTAATCCTCTTCTCTGTATGGTTTTCCACAAGAGATTTGAACTCCTTAAATCTCTCAAAAACCTCTTATTTCTCCTTAAAAAATATATCCATTTCTTCTTGGAAAAATAATATATGAAGGAGACGTAATATAGGGATCTACCAAGTGAAAGGCATTGTAACAAGGCCAAACACATCACTATGCACCAGTTCTAGAATCCCATTTGCCTTTGTCACTCCTAATGGAAACCTCACCTGACTTTGTTTCCCATATATGAAATGTTCACAAAAGTTGACTTCTAAACCACATTCAGGAAAACCTTCGACCATACCTTTACTTTTCATAGCTCGAAGTCATTTTTCTCCAATGTGCCCCATCCTCTCATGCCATAACCTGGTCAGGTCGATCTCATCATGTCTTGTTGAGTCAGTTTGAACCGACTTTCCTTGAGTCAAGTCGGTTTGTATCGACATCCAGCCAAGTCGAGTCACAATCGAGTCGACTTCAGGAGCAACGATGCTATTGCATTCCAATTGAGTCGACGTTCCCTAACATCTTGTACAGGGTACCAATTCAAACTCATTTCATTAATACCATCACACCTCTGACCATCTTACATGAATCCTTCTGAAACAGAGTATGAACACCTGCATCACTAATCTTACTGAAAGATATTAGGTTTCTTTCCAAACCCGGAATGTGTAGCACACCTGGAAGGGTCCTTTTCCTCCCATCCTGTAGTTTCATTTGGACTCTTCCCCATCCAACAATTCTGGTTTTTGAGTCGTCCCCGAAGAAAAAATCACCCCCATTATAGCATTCATATTCATAGAACCATTCTTTATGTGGTGTCATATGATAGGCTACTCCCGAGTCGATCAACCAAACATCTTTATCTGACTATGTATTGGTCGATGTTAGGTACACATCACCTCCTTTCTATGAGGTCATATTTCTCTCACTTGATTTTTTCTCGTCGGATCCAGCACTGCCTTATGTTACCTTTGTTTTATATTCCTTTTTATAATGCCCATATTTACCGCATTTACAACATCTTCTCGTCGACTGAGCCATGGATTTAGATCTACCCTTCAACTTGAACTTTCTATCAGAGAATATGATTTTATCTTTTTCTATCGGTCAACCTCTCACTACCAGATCATCTTTGGTCAATCCTTCCATGTTCTTTCTTCTCGTTTATTCTGACAACAAAGAAGCAACCATGTCCTCTAGCGCCAATGTGGTTGTATTGGTCCCAATAGCCACGACTAAGCTATCCCAAGAGTCTGGCAAAGAACATAATAGGTTGATACACTTCTCCTCATCAGTGATATTCATATCCACAGATGATAACTAGCTTAACACAGTATTAAATGCATTTAAATGCTCAATCACCAAATTTCCATCACTCATCCTCAGAAGATACACTTTCTTTCTGAGAAACAACTTATTTACCAGATATTTCAACTGGTATAAGCTTCCCAACTTGTCCCACAATTTCTTGGCCGAATCTTCACCTGAGACATTCAACAACATTGAATCTACAAGACAAAGCCGTATCGTACATCTTTATTTTCTTTCGAGTTTATCCCATTCTTCCGTTGACATGCCTATCAGCTAGGTACCTTGACAGACCGTTGTCCATTATTCTTGATCTATAAGAATATCTTCCATTTTAAGCTTCCAGAGCTCAAAATTTTTTCCATTGAATCTTTATATCTCTATTATGGAACTACTCTCCATTCTTTACTGTGATATTTAAAACAATTTATGACTTACAACTCTTATTGCACCTAGGGTTTAGTTCTCATATTCAAGATTGGAAAATCAAGATTTTATATTTCTCACCAAAGCATTACACCGCTCTAATAAATCACTTGTCAGGGAAGACCTAAGCTCTGATACCACATGTCAGGAAATGCAAGACACTTCCACACTAATCCTAATAGAAGAGAAGAATAAGTTAATCAAGAAAGCAAATGACACAAGCAATCACATAGTACACTGAGATTTTACCCTGGAAACCCTTAACCGGGAAAACCAACATTCCTTTGGGTGTTCTACTCTCTTGTTGTCTTATTGATTCAGAATAAAAGTTTACATGTCTAACTTTGGTCCATACCTAAGACACAATTGACATCATACCTTCTTGCACAGGAAAGAACAACCCTGTAGCCAATTTGGCTTACATATGCATGACCAACAACCTACAATTTACACATTATCACACACCCGCTGCGGCATAATAAATTTTTCGTCTTTTCTCGAGGGATAGAATCCCCGAAATTCTACGAGGCTTAGCACAGGCTAGCTCTTCCCTTTTTCCACCTTCATGGGATCGTTGATCATGATCACAAGCTAAACAACTAGGCGCCTTTTCGCATTTCGCAACTCAGTGATATAAGCGGGTCGAGTCTTTCGACTCTACAAACCTCGAAACGTCGTAACGTCGAAAAAGGATTCGATTGGAAATTAGCCCCCTGGGCTATGCCTTGGCCCATATGACCACTTCTCATAAGACCGTAGTCTTATTCCCTTCGGGACTTATCAGTATGAGAGTCTGACTTCTTGTTAACGGGACTCTCGAATTCCCGATTTTCGATTTCTCGAAATGGCCTTTGTCACATTAGCCCTCCTGGCTATTCCCTTATCCAGGTGACCACTCCTCATAAGACCTCCATCCTCTTTCTTTCAGAATTTATGAATACAAGAGCCCGACCTCTTGTCAATGGGACTCCTGAATTCCCGATTTGCGAAATCCCGCTGGACTCTTCCTTTCGGGACTCTCCCGAAATCCTGGATTTCTTCCACGTGTCCTCTCTTAGATGGACGGTCCTCATCATTTCATGATTTCGTGACTTGCGACCCCCAGTGACACAGATCCTCTATCAATTCGAATCCTTGGTATCTGAAATACCGATGGACTCTCGATCTCTGCCACGTGTCCTCCATGGATGGATGGTCCAGATTGTTTCGGGACTTCGCCAGGTGCGAAGTCAAAATGATCACCTTCCTCTTTTGTTTCCCGATGTCCGAATCCCCGAAATGGGTGATCTCGCGATGCATGTCCTCCCTTAATTGGATGGTCCAAATCTATTTCAGGACTTCCACCATGGAGTGTCCCGATCTCTTGTCAACAAGACCTCCGAAACCCCGGAGTCTGAAATCCTGAGATGGGTGATCTCGCGACACGTGTCCTCCTCCCGAATGGACAGCTCAGATCTATTTTGGGACTTTCACCTCTGTTCATGAGGGCTTAACCCTCATGTATCTCCTGACATATTCAACGGCTGTCGGGTTTTCTAACTAAGATCTGACGGTTCAGATCTGTCCTACGCTGTGCACTCTCTCGCTGCTCCCTAGACGTGGAAAAACCAACGGTCTAGATACTCCCACAGACCTTGGGGATCTACGGTCCTGATTTCTTCACTACTCATGAAGATAGATGAAAAGGTTTAAGGCATTTAATGCCCTTGTTTCTTCCTCCAATCTAACGGTCGTGAATGGCCGCAGATCTTCCGACAGGATCTCGTCCATCAATCGATACTTATCCCTACGTGGCTATTTCGGGATTTTGAGAGGCCAATTCTTCCTCATACAGGATTACTAAGACTTGCGCCTTCAAATCCTTTTCAGGTTCTTGGTAAGCTTTCCAAGAGGGGTATCTCTATGGAGAGATCGATTCCGGGTATTCTTGGGGACGAATAAGGGTATAGATTTCCTGATAGCAGACTTGAAGTCTGAATTAGATCGGTATACATATATATAAATCTATCTATAAACATAAGCCATACGTGGTCCTTCCAATAAAAGCATGCAACCACCATTTTTTTATCAAAACACTGCACGGACAGTCTTATACTCAAACCATTCATAAACTGCACAGACTATGAGCATACATGTCAACATATAAATTTCAAGATGCAAGATGTAAAACACTTATCATAAATAACACCCAATGTGATTGCAACTGCTGAGAGGGGTGCTCGTTTCCACCCAACCGTAGGCTCAGGGACTCCCAACGGATTTACCACTAGCCACCCCCGAGCTGAGACCACGATGCTGCGAGACTGAGTCTTTGTTTTCCAGTGACCGAGAATGAAGGTTACTCTCCTTCTTCTCCGCTATCACTCACTCTGTATTTTTCCAGAGTTCCTCTTCTTCTTTCCCTCGCGTCTGCCCTTGATCCCACACTCTTCCTGCCTTTTCTCCTTTCAGCGAGGTTGCGTGTGGCACGATCTTCCTCGTGGTGGTCAGGTCTGAGGACTCTATGGATGGGCAGTTCACCCCCATCCCTCATTACTCATGAGGATCCCTTTACCTACCAACCTGGCGAGTCATTTAATTCAAGGCCAGCGAGCCGCTCTTGGTTCTCCGAGCCAGTGAAGTCCAAATACGATATTGGTTTCGATGGAAGTTAACGCCACCTTTCCAGGTGCCTTCCATCACCTTTCTTCAGCCATCGTGGTCTCTTTTTCAGCACATCCCCCCTCTCAGTAGTCCTACAATATATATATTCATAATATTATTCACATCCATCGACCTTTTTCACCAGGTCCATTCACATCACACATTCACATTTCTGAGTTTGCCACAATTCTTGGCCAGTATAGTTATTTTTACAGACTGGGGGAAACAGGGTGTTACACACATGCAATAACATATTTTTCATTATCCTTCACGGCCTTACAACACACCTCTTTATAGGATTTACAATAGGAAAACCCCTAAATATTGGTGCCTAAAAATGGTTATAGATCCATGCATATCACTGGCTACAAATCCCGCAAATCCCAAGATTATGTTATAGTTGAGTTTACTAGTCGTCCTTCATTCAGTCTCTAGTCGGTCGTCTCACGCCCGCACTTCAACCTCTTGTCAGTTGAATTTCCATCGATATATCTGACTTCGAATTTACCTGGTCGACTTCCTCGACCTTCGACTTGTTGTCGATCTACCTCGACTTCGACCTGATGTCAATCCACCTCGACTTCAACCATTAGTCGATTCACCTCGACTAGACTTCCACTCCAAAGAATATAACAAACCAACAATAATCTCATAACCAACATAACATAATATGCAATTAAATCTCATATAATTGCATTCAAGAATTAAACAACATTTGTATACTCAAGGCCCTTTGCCTTTACACGTCACTTAAAATATTGAATTTTAACTGAGGGAACTTTTACCTTGATTCCCTTTAGCATTTATGCATTATAAACAACCAAATTCATACCTACATGGTTGTTATCAAATTACTTGATGCTACCTAATCAACCGATATCTTGTAGAAGCTCGCAGGCTCCCTCCACCAACCTCTTTATTACCATCCTCTTTTTTGTTCATATGGATGGTGTTCATATGCAACATCAACATCATCGACATCTTCAACCATGCTATATCATTTTTCATGGAAACATAATTCATCATTGGTCTTATTCAATTATCATAACATCATTATTGCATATATAGCAATAGACTACTCTCAGTCTACAAGCATGCCATATGTACGCCCAAGCATGTCCATATGCACCAATGCACTTATATTTGCACCAAACATTCATTTTCAGAATGCCTACTAGTGCATATGTGTTCTATCTTCATTATATGCAATCCACATCACTTTAGCATGATTTTCAGTGCATATGTGTTCGTGATATGTTCCAACTTCTTATGTTCCATGTAGCTTTCCTTGAATCCCTCTAGATCCTTGTGGCCCTATGCACTATCATTCTACTCATATGTGTTGTTGGGGAAAAACACCCTACGGACTAGCAAATAGAGTTCAGACTTTGCATGCAGATATGACCAAATAGAAATTACTTTCTACCTACATCCCTAGATTTAAATCCCCTTTTCTTAGTAAATGCATGGAAAGATCCACCTACCTTGTTACCGACGTTTGATGTCGATCCTCCATTGTGCTTGAATAATTGTTCGCAATACTCCTTCCAAAGTTGACCTGCATTCAAGACGAGCAACAACTATGCATGCATACTACTTATATACTCACAGGTTAGAAATCAAACATAAACTAATCAAAGCATAAAAATTTCATGAATTGGGAGGGGAAAAGCATTCTCTTTATTACTTAAAATGAGTCAACTTTACAAAAGCTGAGATTGGTCACCGCTCCTTGAACCTAATCCTGGGCTCCTCTTCTTCTATCCTTCAACTACTTTGCTTTAAATCTCCTTTGGCATTAGGAAAGGGTAAAGGGTTGGGACAATGGAATGCGTAAATGGGCAGAGTTTCTTTGCTATATTCTTCCCCCTCCAAATCGTACCCCTACCCCTTCTTTTATAGGCTAGAAGGAGCTAGGTATTTGGATGAAACCTCGACCATGCATGACCGGGAGTTTCAGTTAACTCACCCATAGCTTTTTGTTCCGTCGGAAACTTTCCTTTTTTCATGCTTTTGTCGGTCCATGCAGGTTGTTTTGGGTCAGCCAGCGTGTACACGCGTGCAGTAATGGGTTAGGGCGCATGGGCCTTTACAAAAGAGGATTTTTAAAGAGTTGTTCAGCAGTGTTTTTGGCAAAGAAAGGATATAAGTTGGCCTGATGCCAGGTAAGCATGTATGGTGCAATTTAGGGTTATAATAGATTCCCCCTAATGTGTGAGGTCAGAAGAGAATCTGATGGCCGAAATACATTACCAATCTTTACGGATGTGCCGAATGATTGAGCCCAAGGATCAGGAATCGGGAGGTGTTGTCTGCAAAAGAACAAATGTCTCATCGAGGCGGGCATACCCGTGCTTGGGATAAAGATAGAACCATGGCTACCAATCAAATACACTGTAGATTCATGTCAAATAACTATAAAGAGTAGCCATGAAAAATACACAATGGAGCTACATCTCGAAATCAGATAGATATACATATAGAGTATCCATCTTCCAGAAGTTGATTCGGCCTGATGGCTAGAGATGAGATCTTCAGAGCTCAAGCAATAACTTCAAAATCTTCAAAACTCGGGTAGGAGTGTAATATGAATGTATGACTGCACTACCCAGAGGTCTTCAATGACTCGTCGGTCATGGACTTGATAATCTTGATGATCAGACTGAAGGCTTCATTGATTTCAAACAAGGACTTGATCAGATGTTCAGGATGGTCGGGTATGCGGACAAGAGACATTTTGCAGAGGGGTCGACTCAGGCTTAGTGACAAACTTCCCTTGGAAAATAGCACGACAAGTGATGAGACTCATGTAGCATGAATGTTAATCATAAGTCTATGAAGCAGGAGGCAACGCAAACTCTCCATATGTTTGGAAGAATAACCAAACGGTGGAGGACACAACTCTATATAGAGAGAACAGCTTCCTAAGGTCGTACTACATCCCATAGTCTGATGAACAAATGGACAGATGTGATTTATCCAAGGGCGACGCATTATGCTGCCAATAAAGAAAATACTTTTCCCTTCCTCTTTTTGGGGTATTTTTTATTTTTTTGTTCTTTTCGATAAGTGTGGAAAAAGAATAAAGGAATATTACGTTACAATGGAGGAATGAGTATTGCAAACATACAAGCTCAAGGCACAAGGACAAGATTGATGTTCTAGTAAAATGATACTCGGGAAAAATCCTCTGGCGGCCAAAGGTGTTAAGATGCAGAAGCAAATTGTCACAAGGCTGGTGGATAAGGTATGCAAATGTGGTTGATAAAACACACAATGGTAACGTCCTTCAATGTAAGTTTAACGAGCCCAAAGAAGGTAAGCTCGGTGGTTTTTCATATTTAGAGAGTCTGAAAAAACATAAAAGGAGACTCCACTGGGGTACCTTTTTCGAATATAGTCTAGTCGGTTCGAAAAAGGGGTAAACTAGCACCGATTAGACGTCGATTCGAAACCATTTTAACGAGTTTGACAAGGAAAATATCACTCGGCCATTTTTTCATTTTTAAGGGGTCTGAAAAAAGCTTAACTATGGACTCCGTCAAGAATATTCTTCTGGACCAATTTAACGAGTGTGAAAGAATAACGTCACTCGGTGATCTTTTCAATTTTAGGGAGTCTGAAAAGAGATTAACTATGGACTCTGTGGGGGTTTCTTTTTCGTAAGTTTAGTCCCTCAGGCCCGAAAAAGGGATAAAATTATACCTGAGAGTACTCTTCTAAAGAGCTGAAGTTCCATAGAGTATACCTTTGTTCGTACAGTTGACCGTCTGGACCGAAAAAGGTGTAAAGTACCGTCGGACAGACATGACTTCAAATTTCAGTTTAGCGAGCGTGAAAGGCCACAAGATCGCTCGACAATCTTTTCATGTTTAAAGGGTTTGAAAAGGGCTTAAAAGAAGACCCGTTTAAGGAACGGTCTTCTGGACCAATGTAACGAGTGTGAAGAAACAAGGTCACTCGACAATCTTTTCATCTTTAAGGAGTCTGAAAAGGGCTTAAAGAAGACTCCATAATGGTTACTTTTCTCAGTTAATCCGAACGAGATCGAAAAGCATAAATACAGTCTCGCCGGATGTTTCTTTTGGATCTCAAAGCGAGCCTGAAAAACAACAAAGGTAGCTCATGATCGACACTTTGTGGGTCGATGTCGGGTATCTCCTCGTAAGACCAGGTAAAAACTTCGCAGAATTCTTTAAAAAGATATGTATAGAGTTGAATCTCTCCGGGGGAGCAGTGAGTTCTGACGAAAACATTCTCTATGACGCCAGGGTTTCGAGAGATATTGATCGGTATAGTTTCAACGATAGTTGTCATATTTCCCTCAACATAAACCTCATGTGTAGCTAAGGGATTAATAGGACAAAACCGATTTCCCATCATAGTCATGGTGAATCCTCCCTCTTTAACTTGGCTTAACTCTGGGAGGAAGTATGATCTGTGATGAAAATCTTCCCAAGGTTTGTCCAGACTAGTCATTGCTTCAATTACTACTTCGTCAGAGGGCAAGTCTAACAAATCGATGTTGGCGAGAGAACCCTGAGCCCAAATATGCTCTAGAAGTGGATCTAACTCTTGTGCAGGAGTTGGATCAGTGTTAACTGAAGCTTGTTGGACTAAAGAGTACGCTACTTCAGTGGTGGACAAGGGCATGGACATACCTGAGTGCCCTATCTCATCCATCATGGCTGATGGGGAAGGAAGTATCCACGGGTCATCGAAGTAAGTCATGCGGAATGATGAAACCTGAAAAACCTCAACCTTATGATGATTGGATATAAATTTGATATCACCTTGAGGGAGCGGGTAATCGAAGGTACCCATCAAGGATGGGCACAAACCAACCCCTACGTTAACAACACCTGGTTGAGGATTATCAATCATTGGGACCGTGGATGCCCCCAATGAAGGGTCAGGTTTGGAGAAAGATAATTGATCTATGGTCACTATTCGGCCCTCATGTGGAAACAATAAGACCCAGAAAACTATAGCGACCACAGCTTGCATAGAATAAGTCCAACTCCTTCCTAACAAAATATTATAGTCGAGGGGAGCATCGACTACTTCTACCTCGACGCACATGGTCTTCCCTCCTAACTGCACGGGGAAAGAAGGAATGATACCATGTGGTCGGAATGAACGACCGTCGAAAGAAGTGAGGAGAGTAGGTGATGTAGACAAAATGGGCTGGCTGATGGCCTTCCAACATGCTAACGACATAATGCATGTCGAGGCGCCCTCATCCACTATCATTCGCAAGATATTCCTTGTAAATGTTTTCATGGGATGAGCCACTACTATCTGAAACGCTACGTGGTAAAGAAGATAAGGTTTTAAGTCGGTTGTATCTAGCATGATTGTACCCGGATTACAAGTCTCGGTAGATCCTAAAGTTGTTAACAAAGCTTTCCTCTGGGAAGGGCAACTCTGGAGGACCTCCAAAGCAAACATCGCACAAGGGGTTTGTGATAAATCTTCCACGACAGAGTAGTTCTGAGCAGCCCTTGCGTTAGGGTTGTGAGAAGCTCTTTTGAATGCTCATTTGGGGATGCATGTCATTTTTTCTCCCAACGTCTTCTCAATCTATAGAGGAAGAGATGGGAGTTCGACTTATTTTCCCTTCTCGGAAGTGCTTGGTTGACTATAGGCATGATCTCTAGTTGATAGAAAAGCATCACCTTTCACCATATATACATTCATGGGGTTGTTCAAAGGTGGAGGGGGTCCTTGATTATCCCCTTCCGTGCTCGTAGAGGCTTGAGTTAGATTTTGTCCATGTTGAAATGGATTATTTAACACGGCGGGTTGTTGTTGTGTCACAAACTTTTGGGCCTCCGTAAGCCGAGGACATAGGTGGGTTGGGTGGTCTTCCGTGCATAGATTGCATGGATACATCGCCTTCCATTTTCAGTATTTCCCTCACCATTATTATCGGTGGGTTTTTTATCCCCCTTACCCTTCTTTCGTTGTTTTTTCTTCCCTTCAATCTGTTGGGTGGCCTTTGGGTTAGTCGACTGCACTGTGTGTACTTCCGATGTTTTGGTAGGGGGAGCAGCCAAAGCAGTAATTTGGCTGGCCGATGTGTGTTGTATAGATAACTGCTGCAACTACTTTGTCAATTGTTCAGCAGGCTTTGTTTGTCCTGAAACGACAATACCATCGACATGCGATCCAACTCTTTGTCTAGTTTTATCCAGTATTGAACGTGGCGCATCTGGAAAGATGTTGTATAATAAACCAGACTGAGAATAGATGAGCTCAAACTATTGAGCCCTCATGATGGCTTCTTCTTCAGAGAAAAATCTGGATGTCGTGATGTCTTTGGATAATTGTGGGACCAAAGACTTAAGGAACCACTCAAGCAGGAATGTTGGTGGGACTGGTACTTTGATTAAACTCTTCCAGTGTCTCCATTCTCGGATGTGATCAGAGATATGGTCCGTTGTTGTCTGTTTGAAATTAGCGAGCAGCTCTGTGCCAGCGTCGTATCTCATAGGTAACTAAAAATGGTTAAGGAAATCCATCGCCAATTCGCCAAAAGAAGAGTATCTTGAGCGATCGAGCTCAATGTACCATTTTGCGGCACTCCCAATGAGAGTACATTGAAACAATCGCAACTGTACGGAGTCATCTTTCAATGAGTTAGATGAGCACCAAAGATGGAAGGTAGTCACATGATCTCTTGTATATTCATTAGGCTTGGCTTTGAACTTTGGAATGTCTGAAGGCACCTTCGTCGGCATAGGAGGCCAACGCGGATCGTGACAAATGGGGTCATTCAACAACCTTGTTAAATTTGGAAAGTGTAAAGTTACCAGGAATAGTAGTTTGGGTTGCTACTGATAACCTGGGAAAAAGGGTCTTGGAGTTTGACTGGCACTAGGTTGCTAGGAAAAGTTTGGCTGCTAGCCCGAATTCTGGTAGAAACCATGGCCATAGCCAGCGTAAGGATTTTTCATCTGTGGAGACATCATCGGATGATTTCCCAAATAGGACATGGATTGTTGGGCATGCATTGTATTCGAAGGACTTTGGGAAGTATTACCCCATGCTGGTCCCGTGGGTATAGGCATAGTAGTTTGTCCGGGGTTCCAATGATTGTGGAAAGAATTACCCCAAATCAGCATTCCGGAGGAGGGAACAGATCCTTGCCCTGAATTCCAAGGTCCTGCTAGGTTTGCCCCCTGTGCAGGAATAGTACCCTGCACAGGAGTAGATTGTCCAAAAATGGGGTTGCCCCCAATTGGGAAAGCGGCTGTCGAGAAGGTGTTGTTACCAAACATTTTGTTCCAAGAAAACAGTGTCAAACCTACCGGCATACTATGCGAAGGTGGTCCTTCACTCCCCGCTCCAAATAAACTATTGTGTGTAGGTTGCCCAGTGCATTGCTGATGCGAACCACCGAGTGAAGGGGACGAAGGAGGGATATGACCTCTTGCGTAAGGAAAAGCGTTAAAAGGGATAGGAGTGCCCCCCAAGTGACCTTGCAGAGGAGCGCTAGAGCTTTTTTCCCCCAGACCCAAAGTCTGTAAAGTGGAGTAGGACAGTACAAGACTTGTACCTGAACTAGGCATACCGTATGAGAACGGAGGGCCTATCGCACTAGGTGTGAAAGGGGTTGTGGCCGCCGCCAAAGACGGTTTCAGACCACTGTGAAAATTATTTGTGGTCGAGACCATGGTGGCTTGGACCAACGAAAGTAGGTTAGGAGATGACTCTCCTGTGGTGACAATCGTGGTGGGAATTGAAGAATTCTTGGAAGAAGTAACAGCATTTGTTTCCATTGTTGTGTGAGGCACTGTCTGGCGCTCGTGAAATTGAATTGGTACAATAAAAGGTGCCAAGAGATCAGTGGTTGAGGTTTCAACCGAGCCAAGAGCGGTTGCTTCAAGGTTCAAAATGGTCGATTCCTCCGGGGGTTGTTCGGGCACAATGGTTTGTAACTCGGTTTCTTCAAAAGACCCTTGTTGGTCTAGCTTCTTCCTTAATGGTGGCGGGGGTGGCTCAAGTGTAACCGGCGGCAGGCCAAGAAGCCTTCGTGACCGGCGGAGCTCGGGATCCTACATTGTGTGAGAAGATCCAAGACACTCTAAGGTAGTCTAAACACTCAAAAGTAACACACACTAAGAAAAAAATCTCTAGAAGATAAGACAAGCAAACACTAAATTAATTGGAAGAACAGTTACAACAACCAACACTAGAGCAACTTACCGGTGCAAGTGAAACTCGAACACGGAAGCACCCTCCGGGTATACTTTGTAAAGCATGGCCTGATTTCTATCCTAGGTACCATGGAATACCATCGCAGTCACCTGTGTATGTCCCTAACAAAGATTGGCAACTAGGTTGCCAGCACGCGAACAGTCACCAGGTGGGTACAGTCGAAAGTCGGGTAGACCACAATGAGCAGGGTATTGAGCCCGAAACCTGTCAAGGGTATCGAGAGAAAATGGTCCGGAAGACAACTGAGGATCTCGAACGGATTCGACACCCATGAAGCCCCATGGCAAATGCAAATGACGGAATCCCAAAACAAGCCCTCTATATGTGTTCTCCACTACGATTGGTCCGACTTTGGAGAGATTATCTCTGCTACCTTTCCACACGTGACCTCGCATTTATCCCCTATGTTAGAGGGGGGTCCCGGATAACTTCCTCGAAACTGGACTTAGACACTCCCTATCTCAGACTCCAATGTTTGATTTTAAATGGCTTTGAAGAGTTTCCTCTCCAACCTAATCCAAGGCCCTAGTCCTGAACTAGTTTGTGAACCCTACAAACATAAAAGTCTAGTAGATTTTAAATTTAGCATTACTTTTATGGATTTGTCTTATGTCAAGGGGTATGAGGGTGAAACTGATGATGTGTAAAAGACGAAAGCAAAAAATGAATAAAAACGCTGGAAACAAAACTTTTACTGAATGCAAAATTTCAACAACTTTTCAAAAGAAAGATTTTTTTAACTTTTCTAAGATTTTGGACAACAAACTCAAAGGAATTTCACTCGACTACGAGCTACTTATGATCTAAGTGAACTGCAAAAACTTATGAAATAAAAGACTTTTCCCTAGCTAATGATGCAGAAACACACTCTTCAACCAAAGAAGAAAATGAAAAGAGATTTTTATTTATTTAAGTGCTAGTAAAGCAAGAAAGGGAAAATATCGACAAGCAAAAAACCAAGAAAAACAATTATGGCTTAAAGCGCAGATCGCAAAGAATCAGATTAAAAAATCACACAATAGCAATTGTAAAAACAATGACTCTCACGCTTGTCTAAAAACCGTAAAAAAAATAAATTATTTTTCTGACAACATTTTAAATGAGAAAAAGTAAGCTAAGGGTAAAAATAATCCTAAGCTACTGATTGTTCAAACAGAGATACAAACACTTGAGAGTAATACTTCCTATCAAAGGAGAGGATGACTGCCTCACCTTTAACAAAAAGTAGCCTATACAAGCACGCGACTGTCACTCAAACAGCACATGTGCGAACGCGCGCTGAACAGCAACAGAGGGCATGTACACGTGGGCTGACCTTGCACAGATCGTGTGTATATCTAAACTCTAAGAAAAAAATGAAAACAGACAAACCAAACCAGGAAGAGACCACTGATATTGATAACCAGGATCCCTTGAAGGCTTGGATACTCTTTCTAATAGAAAAACAAATAATGCAAGGAAAAATAATAAGGCAAAAACAATCTGAGATAGGATTGTTAGCCAACAAGACTCAGACATAATTCTAGAAAACCCCCTGAGAATATGTGATTCTGACAGGGAAGAGGAGGACTGCCTCTGAGGTTCTCTGAACTCCTACACGCTACTGCTACCTCTACAGCTAGCATTCACACGCGGGCTGTAAGAGGATAGGGCGCGGGTACACACGTGCAGGCCTTGTGCAGGCCGCGTCTACCTCTGTGGGTCCCGAAAAACACAGTCAAGCAAAAGTCAAGGAAAATTGGTATGGAAAACCAGACTCCCTGCTAGCTCAGACTTTACAGAAACAAAAAGGAAAGACAGACAAGAAAAACTAGTCTTTAAACTACCCAAAAACTAAATAAAATTCCAAGAACCCTAAAGAGTTATCTCCCCAGTACGGTTGCCAATTCTGTTGTTGGGTAAAAACACCCTACGGACTAGCAAATAGAGTTCAGACTTTGCATGAAGATATGACCGAATAGAAATTACTTTCTACCTACATCCCTAGATTTAAATCCCCTTTTCTTAGTAAATGCATGGAAAGATCCACCTACCTTGTTACCGGCGTTTGATGTCGATCCTCCGTTGTGCTTGATTACTTGTTCGGAATACTCCTTCCAAAGCTGACCTGCATTCAAGATGAGCAACAACTATGCATGCATACTACTTATATACTCACGTGTTAGAAATCAAACATTAACTAATCAAAGAATAAAAAGTTCATGAATTGGGACGGGAAAAGCATTCTCTTTATTACTTAAAATGAGTCAACTTTACAAAAGCTGAGATCGGCCACCGCTCCTTGAACCTGATCCTGGGCTCCTCTTCTTCTGTCCTTCAACTGCTTTGCTTTAAATCTCCTTTGGCATTAGGAAAGGCTAAAGGGTTGGTACAATGGAATATGTAAATGGGTAGAGTTTCTTTGCTATATTCTTCCCCCTCCAAATGGTACCCGTACCCCTTCTTTTATAGGCTAGAAGGAGATAGGTATTTGGACGAACCCTTGGCCATGCATGGTCGGGAGTTTCAGTTAACTCACCCATAGCTTTTTGTTCTGTCGGCAACTTTCATTTTTTCATGCTTTTGTCGGTCCACGCAGGTTGTTTTGGGTCAGCTGGCGTGTACACGCGTGCAGTAATGGGTTAGGGCGCGTGGGCCTTTACACAAGAGGATTTTTAAAGAGTTGTTCAGCAGTGTTTTTGGCAAAGAAAGGATATAAGTTGGCCTGATGCCAGGTAAGCATGTATGGTGCAATTTAGGGTTATAACAATATGTGCACTATTGTTCCTTAATCTGAACATTTTCCAACCAAATCCCACTTATCCATATTGCAATTCCAGCCAATATGCCCTATTTTCTAGTGCTTCCCACTTAGAAAATCATCCCCAACTTTAACTTGTCGAAACTTTCCAGCACCTAGGAATGAGGTAGTTCATATCATTCCATTTTCCTAATGTTGTAGAATCCTCCAACCAACCTACTTATTAATATTATTCCATCCCTTTCCATTATATTTAGTTGTCCATAAGCTTTGCTCAATTTTAAAATACTTATTTTCACTTCATTGAATAATTCCCTATGAAGCCCTATTCTCACAGTCAAGACTAAAATTATGTCATGGAATGTTGCATTTCCCATGCCACTTTCAAAGTGAATGAACCTTTATTATTCCATCCCATGAATTCATTTCACATGTACCCTACTTCCACTACGCACTCTATTAACAGAAGTGGAATTCTTATTCTGAATAACTTTTAGATAGAAGTTGTTGGTCCAATTATTTATAGGCATTCCTATGCTTGTACATAGAAATGACTCACCCATCCCATGAGTCGCACCTCACCTCATGAGATCCTTGTTTTTATTTTGCAACAAGTTTTGCTACCATCATTACATTTCTACCTTCAAGGCTATGGAGACTCACCTTGCCTTCATATGCCTATTAATGACATTCATCACATGTCGGCTTCATGTCTTTATGTGAGATCCTTGTTGAATGGTATTTGCCAATCATTCAAACTTTGTAGCAGCTGAATATTATTTTTTGTATATGCTCACTACAAGGAAAATACCCTCTAGTGGAGGTTTTTGTGGAAGCCCCTATAAAAATAGCCCAAAATCCGTTTATAGTAGAAGACACTAACGGAGGCTAGCGGCCATAGGTTTTAGTGGAAGTTT
>ML840349.1:16979-41999 GCA_009831015.1 Picea engelmannii | reverse complement strand
CTATGTATGCATTGTTTCCATGCATGACCCACTCAATGATGACATTGATATATATTTAATAGTCCTTATATGCTATCTCACCTTCCTTGGGTCCCCTTAACTTACCATAGGCATGCAACCTCTTAGGGATGTCTAGTGCCTAGGTAGGGTCACTTGTCACCTTCATTTTCCCCCCTTTGACCTTCCCTCATCAGCTTGGCTAAGCTAGACCCCTTGGGGCATTCACATGCTTTGTGGGACCAGGTTGGGGTTATAAGCCCTTTATTTAGCATAGGTGACTTTGGATGCTTCATATTGGGTCCTCCACATCGTAAATTTGTTTGGATTGCTTAATTGGGGATCTACTTCATCAAATCTTCCTTATCCCTTCCTAGTATTTTGATGTTAAAAGAGCCACAAGTTTCTTGAACCATATTGCCATTGTATGTCATAGCTCACAGATCAAATACCTACAGTACGGGTTGTCAAACTCATAGTGTGCAATCAAAATATACATTATGGATTTTCCATATAAATCACACTCTCCAATGACTAACCTATCATTCATGTACACCTTGAGGTCATTCTTTTGCCTATTTATATCACTTTGTTCATATTTGTAGAGTCTCTTTGTTTCATTCTTTGAATATTCTTTCCTTCTCTTGTTACCTTCCAATTACACACTCAAATTGACGTCAAAATCTTGATCTTCTTTCCTAATTATTCTTCCATGCTCTTAGGCTACTTATACTTATCTTCTCCAACACCTCAATAAGGATCTCTTGATGTTAGTTTGGCTCCAACCTTGCGGGGTTGTTGTTTCATCACATGGCATCTTCAAAGACTTAGCACTATCTCATACTTTGGATGATTCAACCCTACAACTTCAAGGGAGGTATCAAACCCTTCTAGGAGCACTTTGGGTCACCATTCAATACTTCATTGCTATATCATTTATGTGTTAGATATAATGTTGTATTTCATTTTATTAGAGATAGAGTACAAGTCTATTTTGCAAGGAGGTTGAGTTCCATGTGAAGGTTTGTTTAGGAGGTGGAACACTCTTGTTGCAACTATCACCTTCAGCCCAAAAAGCTTCAACACCTATAGAAATGCTCATTCCAATGAGTTATTTCCATTTCATTTTCCAACATTGGTTTAATTATCTCACGAAATGAGATTTGGAATTAACCTAGGTAAGCTCAATTTCCTTTGTTAATTTGTTGATGGTTACTTGTTGAAAACCCTAATTAAAGTACTATAATTAATTTATATCCCTAGATAAATAATTAAGAGTAAAATCCTAATTAATCTAGTGGTATTCCTCCCTTCTATTCTCTTCCCCTCTTCCTCTCCCTCGAGGTTTCTCAATTTTTCCCCACAGCCAAGTGGCAACTCCACTCTCCAATTCCTCTTTATGGTAGCATGATACCAATAGGCTACATTGGGTATTAAGGAACTATAACTCCCCCATTGAGGACTTAGCAAGTGAAAGATCAAGGCAAAATCAAGGAAAGATGAAGGATATAAATGAAGAAGGAAGAGTAGAGGTAACACTCCTCCCTCAATGAATCATGGCATTCTAAATCATGGAATCCCATGTGGACAAGACTTCCTCATACCCATTCCCCAACAAAAGCCTTCAGGACCATCAGGTAAGAGCATGTTAATTCATAGATTTGGAGCCCTACATGTAATAAATTTGAACATTGGAAAAGGGACGACAAAAAGAGACCTTGGGATGACATCCTCCAAGTCTTATCAAGTACCATCAAGGATAAGTTTATAACATCATAGGTAGAGGAGAAGTCCATTTGAAAGATATTGAGTTGTACTTGAAATCTATAGACTCAAAAGCTACCCAAGATATATGCCTTGAACAAATGCTTAAATCACTAAACTCAATGGAATAAAGAATCTTGAGTCATATCCAAACAAGAAGTGATGAGGAGATATGAAATGCCAAACCTTCGTAGGAAATCACACTTAATATATTGAGCATCCTCTCCCATGTACTAATAAGAATTGAGAAATCAAGTAGAGATTAATCACATTTATGGAAACCACCTACCTCTAGTTCTCCTAAAGGGAAGAAAATAATATCATTCCATATAGCAATCCCCTAATGCATTCAACTCGGTTTCATTTTGCTAGGATACTGACAAACTTCCTCTAACTATTCACAATAGATGATAATTATCATTGTCGGCCCACAACAATGGTAGATGTGAGATATATACCAAGAGAGTCTAAAGAATGTGAAAAAAATATAGCACAACTAAAGGAAGACTGCAAAGATAGGGAGGAAGGTATCAACATAATTACGGACCAAATTATGGGTAAGATGATAAATCAAATTAACAATGTCCACAAGAATAACAACCAATAAGATGCAAAATTTAAGCTATGGAAGCATGAGTTTGTGCAACAAAGGAATCTATATATCAATTTCCTTACATATATGGTATTTGTATAGTGGTGTTGTGTCAGGTATCAACAACCTCCCTTTTCTTGCATATTTTCTTGTAAAGTCTTCTCTCCAAGAAAATGGGACCCCTCTTGTCCTCTATGAGAATCTCTTGGCTTGAAAAGTTTCCTCAATGTTGATCTTGGTTTACCTTTCTCCTAACAAGTCACTTTATTTTGGATTTGGTTTGGCTTGAATCTTTTGCTCCAAGACTTGGAAAAAAATTTGGAAACCATTTTGACTATTGAATGAGTTCTTTTTAAACTCATCCAATATATACCCAAGGATTTCCCTTGAACCTCTCTAGTGTACATTAGAGGACTGCCTTTTGAGGTCTTCTTAAGTGTTAAATCAATAGCCGACAAACTTAGTAATAACTCCTCCGACCTAACCGAAGGAGTTCTTACAAACTCCTTTGAAATACACCAGCGCACTTCATATCAATGTCTCTGAAATCAAAACGGTGAAACCAACGCACTTTGTGTTAACGCTTCTGGTTTACACTAGAGGAATTCTCGTCATCTCCTCCAGTGTACCCAGAGCACTTCCTCGAAACTCTTCTGGAATGAAAAAGGTGAAACTGACAAACTTTTTATTAACACTTCTGGGTCACACCGGAGGACTTTCCACCATCTCCTCCAATGTACATGAAACCCTTTCCAACTTCACTTACGATAAGGACATTAAAACCTCTTCGGTCACATTAATTGCGCGAATATCTATTAAAGGGTGCTTCCCTTAGCTATTAGATCATCATTCTTTCAAGCGCAAGAGGTCCAACAAACGAAGTGTCAAGCGACCAAGCATCCTCCAACTGTTAACCCATGAAGGCATTTGAATACCCAATGCTTCACCCTTTCTACTGTCCACGTGGCATTCTTATCCAGGTAAGCCTTTAAGAAGCTCTTTTGGGCATGATTTATATGTGTGTGTGTGTGTGTGTGTGTGTGTGTGTGTGTGTGTCTTTAAGAGTTGGAGTTAAGACTAGTTAGGGTTAAGGTTTGTTTCTCATAGTCGAGGTCATCAAACCCTTCATCCA
The DNA here is from genome assembly GCA_009831015.1 of Picea engelmannii. NCBI lineage: Eukaryota > Viridiplantae > Streptophyta > Pinopsida > Pinales > Pinaceae > Picea > Picea engelmannii. The sequence goes on along the minus strand of ML840349.1, from coordinate 38,514 downwards.
ACCTCTTCGCTCATCCTTCACTGGTTGATTTCTTGTCCTAGTCATGTTCCAACACTAATCCATAGGGATCATAAACCCATGCCTTTCCTTTGACGTCACCTCGTGACAAAACATGTTACCTACAGCTTTGAGCATACTAAGTTTTCCCCTCAATTTGAGATACGTTTTAATTTCTCCTTTACCCTTTGATATTTGACCAACCACAAACTCGTTCCATTGTTTCCCCTTTATTTTGCACCCATAGGTACTCTGGTTCACACGACCAAGTTTCCTCACCCGAGCCCTAATTTGCAACCTAATTGTTGACCCTCAAACTGTAGTTTTCTCACCAATGCTCGGCCTACGCTATTAACTTTAAAGAGATTTGGGTCTAAGCCTTCTCGTTATCATTCGACCAGCGTATTCATGGTCCTACCTTCGGGACTGATCATAGCCTTGATGTCCAAGAAATCCATTCTCGACACTTAGTTAAAATTTGATGTATCTCCCCACCGAAGCACTTAGCTTGATCACCTCTTGTTTTCACTAGAGGACTTAACAGGATCGTCGTCAGTTTGTCCAGAGAACATCATGTGATTGCCTCCAATTCCCACCAGAGGATTTAACACGATCCCCTCTGGTCTCACCAGAGGACGTGGAGACATTGCCTTCGATCTCACCAAAGCACTTAACAAGTTCATCGTTGGTGTTCTTTGAAGCTCTTAATAAGATTGTCTTTGGTCTTCATCCAGAGAACTTTGTGTCGTCACTTCCATTCTTCACCAAAGAGCTTCACGAGATTAATGTCGATCTTAATCGGAGTACTTCTTATGATTGTCACCGGTGGTTCCCAGAGGAGTTGGCAATATTACCTATGGTCCCATCAGAGGACTTAAAGAGAACCTCTTTGGTTTCCACCGAAACACTTAATTGGATTGCCTCCAGTCTTCACCTGGAGATATTTACATGATCTTCGTCGATAGTTACCAGGATACTTTACAAGATTTCCTTTGGTATTCACTGAAGGACTTTACGTTATCATCATCGGTGTTCCCCGAAAGAATTAACATAATTGATCCAGGGGATAAAAAAAATGCTCAAAAATCAAAGTGTTCGAAATTGCTCGAAAATGGTTTCATTGCATAAATCTTGTCCTCACAATCCCAATGCAACTTGAATGGGCTCAAACAGAGCCCGTATGGAAAAGATATGGTGTTTTGTCTGTTTTCCCAAATAGGCCAAATTTGTTGATTATATAGTCTGTGGCAGCTGACTGTACAGGCTGATGTGGCAGATGACTGTACAGACCGTACAGTGGTACAGGTGATGTGGTTGGGATTTGATGAGGCAGGATGATTGGGCAGGTGATATGACAGGTTTTGACGTGGACCAATCGGTGGTTGACACGTGGCATGGTGAGGGTGATTGGGTTTTTTAGGTGGACCTCTTAAAGGGTGCCACGTGGCAACCCCTTACTATGTAAAAGTTTTGGTTTGGCTCCGCGTGGGTTGAAACAGCGACCTCCGACAAGGGACAGACTTCACAAAGGCCAAGCCACCAGCCCGCCTACCAATGGTTCTTAACCCTATAGTGACAATAAAATTATTTGAATTTTCATAATGGTTAGTTTTGGCGGAAAAAGGGTCGGGGCTTAGCCCCTACCCGTGGTCACCAATCTTGCAACGCTTACCATATGACCAATATCACGGATTTTTGGGGGGGCTAGCCGGCGGGTGCCAGAAGTTAGCCCAAACCTTGGCCACATGGGCCATGCGACCGGAATCTCCGTCGGAAAGGGCGTTGACCGCTCTAATGGCACACCAAAATCGCCCACAACCCAAAATGTGCGTGGGAGATAGGTTTGGTGAGGCAAGAGCTAATTTTTTGCATAGTGGGTGTGTTTTGGAGAGCAGAGACAACAATATTGGGGAAAAACTTCTAGGAAGAATATTTTTCTCATTTTTTTGGCCAAACCAGGTGCAGAAAGAGCCCAGATAGGGGTTTTTGGACATTCTTGAGCCATTGGAGCCATCTATTTTGAATCCTGATCATTGTAAAGAACTGTGTTAAAACTTTTGAGCATATAATGAAAATCATCCATTGGAAGCTGGACCAGGAGATGTAGCCCAAGAGAGGGGTGAACTCCTTTATCATTTTGTTGTGATAATGTGCTTATTTTGATGGTTGTTTATCATTGTTTTTGTTGTTCATTTTAAGTATAAACTCAATAATTTCATGTGTTTGAAACTTGATCCAATTGCCCAAGACACATACATTTCCTACTTGCAATATTTTTATACAAAAACCTTTTCATTTTCATATCAGTTGGTATCAGAGCAAAGGTTTGATTTATTTGCAAGTGTTTTGTTTTCTTATGCTTACAAGGTTGAATCTCACAAGAGGAGAAGGACAACTTGTGGAGCCAACTTCTCAACTTTCAATAAGGAGAACAATTCAATCACCTCAAGTTTCAAGGATACATTCACCAAGTATGGCTCATGAGGAAAGTCATGAAATTCTTATTTCAAAACAGGGAACTTTCAGAAAATCCTTTTATGATATGACAAAAATTGTGAAAGTTTTATTTGAGGAGAGGAATGCAAGGTTGCAAGGAGAAAGCTCAAATCCTCCAAAAGGTGATGAATGTAATGGAGATAAAACTCCAAAAGGAAATGGAGGAAATGGTGACACTCCACCGCCTTCACCTCCATCTTCCACTTCTTCTACCATTTCACAACCACCTCCAAATTCTCCAAAAGAACATGGTAAAATTCATCCACAAACTCCTTTGTTTAAGCTTGATATTGAGTTTGAATTGTCTATATACAATGGAGAGGTAAATGCTGAGAAATTGGATAATTGGATTCGTCAGCTTGAAGTGTATTGTAGGATACAAAGAATCCAGGATGATGAAACTAAGATTCAACTTGCTTCTCTTAGATTGGAAGGTGCAGCACTCATTTGGTGGGAAGATAAAACTCAAGAGGACGCGAAGAAACATGGTAAAGTGTTATCCTCTTGGAATGATTTTATTGTTGCAATTAAAAGGAAATTTTGTCCATTAGCATGCATGCAGAAAGCTATTATGGATTAGCAAAACTTAAGGAAAGCTAAAGGGAAAAATGTGCAAAGCTACACTCAAGAATTTAGGATAAGAGCTTTGATTTTGGGTATAGATTTATCTTCTCAATAAACTTTACTCAAATACATTGGAGGATTGCATAGCTACTTGAGACATACAATTCTCATGTTTAACCCTACAAATCTAAATGAAGTTTGTGTACAGGAAAATCATTTAGAAGCAAGAGGGAAGAATGCTCCGCAAGAGGGAAGCAAGAAGTCATTTTATAATGTATACAAAGGAAAGGGGAAATTCAAAGGAAAAGGAAGGAAGAATCCTTCAGTCAAGAAAGAGGGAGAAAATCTCTCCTGTAAACAGTGTTCAAAAGATGGCCATGATGAAGATCATTGTTGGAAACTTCATCCTGAAATGAGACCCAAAAATTTCAACAACAAAGGGAAACCAAAGACTGTTGCAACTACACAACATGATTTAGGATCTTATTCTGGAGATGAAACAAAATTCACAGCCATGAGTTTTCAAGGTAAGGACTCTATCGTCAGTACTAGTTCTTCAATTAGTAGCCTCAACATCAAAAAGAAAGAATAGAGTTTTTCCACATAAGGGTTATTTCAAAGAATGCCAAGATAGATACTCTATTTGACACTGGATCACAAGCAAACCTCATTTCTAAAGACATTGTCAAGAAATTGTGTTTGGAAACAACTCTTCATCCTAAACCATATCCTCTGGGTTGGATATGTGACTGCCAAATTGCATGTGACAAAAAGATGTAAACTCAGATTTTCCATCATTGCAAACTTTATAGATGAGGTAGAGATTGATGTCATTCCATTGGATATTTGTGGTATTGTTTTGGGAAGCCCATATTTATATGATAAGAGAGCCATATTTCATCGTCATGAGAACAAATATCATTTGTTTAAAATGGAGTTAAATTCATTGTTAGAGCACATAGCAAGAAGTTAAATTTGTCACTTGTAAATGTTGAACAAATGAAGAGATTACTTAATGCTAGTAAGAATTTTGTACTCTCGATGATCAAACCTAAAGATAATGTTGAAAAATAAGCCTTCCAAGGATGTGATGCAAAGTTAAAATTTGATTTGTATGAGGTTGTTAACAAATATGATGAGATTTTTTAGGAACCCAAAGGATTGCCTCCTAAAAGAGGTATCCAACATGAGATCCAATTGCAACAAGATTGTCCTCTTCCAAACATTGGCAAATACATGATGTCAGTCATGGAGGATGTTGAAATCAAAAAATAAATCCAAGAGTTGCTTGACAAAGGGGTTATCATGCCAAGCACATCGCCATGCAGGTCACCAATTTTTTGAATACCAAAGAAAGATGGTACTTGGCGCATGTGTGTAGATTTTAGAGCCTTGAACAAGATTACGGTAAAGAATCGTTGCCCTCTTCCTAGAATTGATGATTTGTTTGATCAATTGAAAGATGCTAAGTATTTCACCAAGTTGGACTTGACAAGTGGTTATCATCATATTAGGATTGTTGAAGGAGACACATGGAAGACAACTTTCAAAACAAAGCAAGGTTTGTATGAATGGATGGTTATGCCATTTGGGCTTTGTAATGCTCCTACAACATTCATGAGAATTATGAATGATGTTTTAAGGTCTTTTCTTGATGATTGTGTAATTGTCTACTTGGATGACATATTGATATTTAGCAAATCTCGTGAAGAACATGTTAGGCATGTGAAGCAAGTCCTAGATGTCTTGAAGAAATAAAATTTGTTTTTAAAGATGTCTAAATGTGAGTTTGGAAAGACCTCATTAGTTTACTTGGGACATATTGTTGGAGAGGGGCAATTGAATATAGACCCCTCAAAGGTCAAAGTCATTTGAGATTAGCCCAAGCCCAATAATGTAACAGAGGTTAGAAGATTTTTGGGAGCAGCTCAATCTTGGAGAAAGTTTATTTCTAATGTTTCCTCCATTGCAGCTCCATTACATGTCGTGAAAAGCATTAAACAAGTTTTCCAATGGGGAGGAAAGAAACAAAAAAAATTTGATGCATTGGAGAGAATTAGTTCATCTCCAGTTCTTGCACTTCCTGATTTAAGACAGCCATTTGAGATATAAACATATGCAAGTAACTATGCCATGGGATCAGTCTTGATGCAACATGGTAAGCCCATATGTTTTCATTCTGAAACTTTTAATGGTGCAATAGTTAATTATCCTACATATAACAAGGAATTGTATGCATTGGTGCAAAGTGTGAAAAAGTGGAAACATTATTTGTTGGGAAAGAAACTATTATTCACACTGATCATCAACCTTTGCAGTACCTGCAATCACAAACTAAGCTACAACAAGTAAGGCATTTCAGATGGATGGGATTTTTGCAGCAATTCCACTTGGTGATAATGTATAAGAAATACATTTATAACAAGGTTGTTGATATGATTTCTAGGCCTATTATTAGTGCTTCGGTTATTCTTAAGCATAATTCTATCATGCATGAGAGCTATGTTGAACAATATGCTTCAGATGTTGATTTTAAAGAGGTTTGTGCAATTTTGTGTCACTCTAATCAAGTTGAGGAATTGGATTACTCTGTGCATGATAAACTTTTGTATCATCTTGGCAAGCTATGTATTCCACAAGGTGAAAGAGTCAACATCGTAAGAGAAGCACATTTTTCTTTTATTGTTGGCCACTTTGGTGTAGGGAAGACGATGGTTAAATTGCAAAGGTATTGTTATTGGCCTAAAATGAATGAAAGTGTATCACAATATGTAAGAGGATGTCATTTATGTGATACAAGTAAGCCTAGCAACAGAAAGTTAGGATTGTATACTCCACTTCCAGCTCCTTCTCATCCTTGGGAAAGCATTTCCATGGACTTTGTAGAAGGATTACCTATGTCTAAAAAGAATCATGATTATCTTTATGTTGTGGTTGATCGTTTCAACAAAATGTGTATTTTAATGCCTTGTAAGAAAGAGGTTACCATTGAACAAATGATACAAATGTTCTTTCAACATGTATGGATACATTTTGGATTGCCCAAATCCATTATTTCTAATCGAGATTCTCGATTTATTGGGAAATTTTGGTCAAGCTTATGGGCACTCATGGACACCAAGTTGAAAAAAGAGCACAACATTTCATCAACAAACTGATGGTCAAACAGAAGTGGTGAATAGAATAGTAGTACATCTTCTTCATGGTTATTGCAAAAAACATCCTAAGCTTTGGGATGAGCACCTACACTACATTCAACATGCTTATCACCGGGCTAAGCATTCATCGACTCAAACATCTCCATTGAGGCATGTTTTGGTTATTTGCAAAAATATCCTTTAGATTTTATCTTTCGGAAGGATAAATCTATCGATGGTCATTATGACATTGATAGAGCAAAGAAGTTCATTGAACAAATTCAATTGGTGCATCAAATGGTACCAGAACAGTTGGAAAAGATCCAAGCCAAGTACAAGACAAGACATGAAAAGCGTCGTGTTGATCACAATTTCCAAGTTGGAGATGAAGTTTGGCTTTACATTAGCAAAGAGAGGCTTAAAGGAGAAGGTAAAAAGATTAAACCAATCAGATATGGACCTTTTAAGATTCTCGAAAAAAATGGTAACAATGACTTTCGTTTGAATTTGCCTCCTTATATGCAAATGTATTCAGTTGTTAATGTTGCGAATTTGAGATTGTATGAGCCTACTTTGATTGATGATAAAGGAGAGCATGTTCAGATTCCTTCAATAGATGACTTCTCGCCAGAATATCTTTCGGAATTGCATGAGGATACAATCCTTGAAAGAAAGACAAGAACTTCAAAACGAGGGAATGTGGAGTACCTTCGTGTTGGTCTCAAAGGAAAAAATCCAAGCAAAACTAAATGGATTGAGGTTGGAAGGGTGAGGGAATTGTACCCTCATCTACAGGTTGATTGAAATAGTCTTTTGGAGGTCCAAAAGCTTCCCAATGGAGAGGAGTGATCCAGGGAATAAAAAAATGCTTAAAAATCAAAGTGTTTGAAATTGCTAGAAAATGGTTTCATTTCATTGATCTCATCCTCAATATCCCAACACAATTTGAAAGGGTTCAAATGGAGTTCGTATGGAAAAGATATGGTGTTCTATCTGTTTTCCCAAACAGGGAAAATTTGTTGACTGTACAGTTCGTACATGTTGACGTGACAGCTCGTTGTACAGACCGTACAGTGGAACAAGTGACGTGGTTAGGCTACTAATGAGGCAGGGTGACTGGGCAGGTGATGTGATAGGTGTTGACATGGACAAATCGATGGTTGACACGTGGCATGGTGAGGGTGATTGGGCTTTTTAGGTGGACATATTATAGGGTGTCACGTGGAAACCCCTTGATGTGTAAAAGTTTTGCTTTGGCTCCGTGGGGGTCGAACCCGTGACCTCCGACATGGGAAAGACTTTGCATAGGTCGGGCCACCAGGCCGCCTACCAATGGTTCTTAACCCTATAGTGGAAATAAAATTATTTTAATTTACATAACGGTTAGTTTTAGTGGAAAAAGGGTTGGGGGTTAGCCCCCAGCCTGTGGTTACCAATCTTGCAACACCTACCATATGATCGATAGCACGGAGTTTTTGGGGGGCTAGCCGACGGGTGCGGGAAGTTATCCCAGACCTTGGCCACATGGGCCATGCGACCAGAATCTCCACCAGAAAGGGTGTTGGTCGCTCTAACGGTGCGCCAAAATCGCCCACAAACCAAAATGTGTGTGGTAGCTAGGTTTGGTGAGGCAGGAGCAAAGTTTTTTCACAGTGGGTGCGTTTTAGAGAGAAGAGATAGCAGTATTGGGGAAAAAATTCGAGGAAGAGTATTTTTCTCATTTTTTTGGCCAAACCAAGTGCAGAAAGAGCCCAAATAGGGGTTTTTGGACATTTTGGAGCCATTTGAGACATTGGAGCCATCTATTTTGCATTTTGAGCATTGTAAAGCATTGTATTAACACTTTTGAGCATATAATGAAAATGATCCATTGGAATATAGACCAAGAGATGTATCCCAAGAGATGGTGAACTCATTTATCATTTTGTTGTGTTATGTGATTATTTTTATGGTTGTTTATGACTGTTTTTGTTGTTCATTTTAAGTATAAACTCAATAATTTCATGTGCTTGCAACTTGATCCAATTGCCCAAGACACATACATTTCCCACTTGGGGTTTTTTTATACACAAACCTTTTCATTTTCAGATCAATAATGGCCTCCAGTTTAACCAGAAGACTTTATACAAACTTCAGCAGTGTCCACCGGCGTACTTTACATGAACCACTCTGGTGTGTACCGGAGAAGTTCCCACGAACTACTCCAACTTCAAAATTCTTCCTATTGACGAAGATAGTTTTTGTTTCACCAACCTGCCAGGAGTTCTCCCCAAGCTAAGCTAATCTCGCTCAAAACTCTCATAATGTCGCCAATCATCTTGTCATCCTCCAATGATGACCTCCCAACTAACATCGATACAAGTGACTCTTTCGATACTTGACATGGGTTAAATAAGAAGATTTGTTTTTCATGCTTATATTTTATTGATTACAACTCATGATCTAACCATGCTTATTTTCTCCCCTAGTTTGTTTTTGGGCTAATTTCGACTATGTGTTTAAGGTTCAAAAATGTCTCCACGGAAGAAGTTAACAAGCAAAACACCCACCACAGAGGCCTCCGCTAGTGGTAGACAACATGACGATGAACCTGGCACTGCAAGAGCAATTTATGATGACACAACGGGAATCTTAGAAAAAAGAGGAGACTTGCTTAAATGGGGCGACATCTTCCAAATGTTTAAAAAGAAAAAAACAATTGTCGATCCTAAAGACCAAGATGAGCTAAAGTTTTCATGAATATCAATAAATCAGGAATAATTGTTTGGATTATCAAGCACGTAGACTTGGAGAACAAGTACATATGCAACACTAAGGGAGATCCCATAGCTTCGTTATATCCCACAGATCTAGAAAAATCTTACCATCTAGAGAAAGGAACCCAGAAAGTTAGATGACGAACTTCTCGGTGCATTCAATCACATGAAAAAATACTCGTTCCACTTCTAGTACAAACCAGATAAATCATTCAAACATAGATCGACTGACGGGTACCCCACCATCGCATTAAGGAATCCATATCAGTACATCATGGCTATGCTCTACAGATTGTACAGAGAGCCAGATGCTTCCAAATTTCATCTGTCATATAGGCACTAATCTACTATCGTGTAGATGAAGGATATCCATTAAACTAGGCTGACATGTTGTCAGCAAACTTAACAGAATCCATCGCAACCATTAAGGAAGCTGAGCCAAAAAAAAATTGAATTTTCACAAGTTTGCATATCTTCTGGACATCATGTGCGTGGCACACCAATATCCCAAGATCGGTTGCGCATGGAAACTAAAAAACCCAGCCATCCACATATACTGCAAAGGGCTTTAGGAGCACAAGTATAGAACAAAGTACCATAAGATATGTGACCACTTCATGGCCCCATTATATGAATTCATTTTTTTCACGCCAAGCTCGTGCATGACCGATAAGGCATTAACAGTAATCAGAAGGATAGGGGGCCGATACTTAATGGAGCATGGCACATACATCAGAATATACGAAGCCACCAAAGCTCCATATATTCTCCCCAGATCTGTCCCAAACAAGTTGGTGCTCCAAGAAGTGGCCTACAAAACAGTGATCAATGGAGTTAGGGCATTGCTCTACCAAGACAAGAAAGTTATTTGGCCCCTACTCCCATTATGGATCAGCTCCTACTCATTCGAAAACACCGAGCAAGCTTGGGATGAAGTGGATATCTTACTATCGTATCGCTTCAAATAAGAACGATTCAGAAGGCATGACCCAAAGAAAGTGGTCAAGGATCACTACAATAAGTATAGTGTCCCTTGGGAATACACTTTAGCCACATGGGAGGAAGAGGAAGTCCATTGTGGTGCCAAGATATATGATGAGGTCATTTCCAAAATACAAGGCAAGCCCCTAAGGAGAATCGTGGATTAAGAAAGAGCCTATGAGGAAGCACAAAATAAATAATAAGAACAAGCAACGACAAAGGCATATCTTGCAACCACGTCTGTGCATTCTGGATCAGTGGAAGAAGAAGAAACAACAACAGACAAGAAGAGAAGAATGAAAGAAAGAGTCCACAAAAATAAGGAAGACGTCGTAGAAAAGAAAAGGAAAATTGATGAAGCCAGAGCTAAGGCAAAAGTTGATGCAGCAGTAGTAGTGGCAGAAGCTAAAACAGAGACTGGTGTAAAGGCAATTGCTAAGAAAAAAATGGAAGCTGAGAGCGAATGGAGAGCGGAAGCAAAAAGAGTAGTAGCAGTTGTTGATGATTACATCTGTGTGAGACATCCTCCAGGACACAGACCTGAGAGAGAGCCCCTGAGATGGGTGTGTGGTTCCTATCTGAAACAAAACTGGAACATAGTGATGGCCTCCTCCTTATATAGAGTTGAGAAGAACTTCAGATGATTCTTCTGTATAACGTAGTGAGAAAATAGATATGTTGAGTTGGACGTGCCTATGGCTGAGCACAAGGTGAACGTGTGAAATCCCATGAGTTGGGTGTATTGTTATGAGACAGAGATGAAAATGATGTACTATCCTCCTCTGAGAAGAGAGTTGATATGATGAACTCCAGATGACTCTCTTATGTAATGCAGTGAGAAAGAAGATCTATTGATTTGGGCGTGTCTGTGGATGAGTATAAGAGAACGCAATCCTAGTGGTTGAGCACTAGAGAGTGTGATTCTCCTGTGATACGCAGTGATATAGAGATATGGACATCCTTATGGATGTGCCCCTAGTGGCTGAGCACTAGTGGGTCTATGAGATCCATTGCTATATTGTTCAAGAGTCAGACTTACCTGTAACCCTAATTGTAATGTAAAGGGTGCAGGTCATCCCCACCTTAATGTAGAAGATAATTAATGTAAAATATAATCAATCTAGTAATTATTAATTATATTGTGAGTTAGTGACGTCAGCCATGTTGTGCCAATAGACACTTTTGTTGACATGTTCAGTCTAATATAAGTAAAGGTAAATTCTCCATTGAGGAATCATATCTAAAGTGTGAGTTTGGAAATTTCAGCAAGTACATCTTCTTGGGAAAAGTGTGCACCTCTCTTGGGCGCTAGTCTTCTAGGGTTTGTGAGCACCCTTTTGTGTGCTAGGTTTTCTTGGTGGTTGAGGTATTTCTCTTGAATAATATAGCAAAGGATTGGCTGGGTTTTCTTCCCTTGTTGAGAAGGGTTTCCCAGTATACTTCTTGTGTACTTGTGCATGGTGTTTCTTCTTGTGATCTTGGTTGTTGCAACAATATTGTTTATGGTTTAAGTAAAATACTAAAATGGAATCAACTTAATGCTTAAACATTTCCTATTGAAAAATCAACATGGTATCATAGCATAGGTCTTGAAGAACCCCTCCACAAGCAATTAAAAGCTAAGTCGTCCTCCTTCTGCAATTATGTACAGCCTCTAGGGTTTCTACATAAATTCGTACGACCCTCACTTGCTTGACCTTTTAAGAACCTTACACGTGGACATTGGGGCTGAAACTTGGATAAAGGTGTATGGCCTTCCTCAGCGCACCTCCAAAGATCTTCAAAGTGAATTTTCGAGGATTTTGAATTTTTAGCCCTAGGGTTTCTAAGGTTCTGAAATTTTCTACAGAATCTTGATCTTAGGGTTTCTGCAACTTCTTGAAGAAAAGTTTCAACTCAACAAGTATTCCTATGACACTCTCAAATTTTATTGTTGGCAATCATAATCCCAGCAAAACCGAAGGTTACTAGTCCAACTTAACCATTGGGTTTTCTAAGTTTAGTTGGCGAGAGTTTGTGAAGAAATCCAAGAAAATGAAGAACAGAACTTTAGTGGAAGATAGGCTTGATGGATGAAGCAACTTCATCTCCTGGAAGTCAAGGCTTCAGGTCACCCTTGAAGAAGATTACCTTTTGAATGTGGTGACAAAAACTTTACCAAATACAGCTACCGATGAAGAGAAGGAAATAAGAAGGGAACAAGTGTCAAGGCAAGAAAAATAATCATCTACTCAAGAGATCATATCTTAACTCATATTTCCAACCTGAAGACATCTTATGAAATGTATGAAGCACTGAAAGATATGTTTGAAAGTGACAACACCCTCGCAGATCTTACCTTAAAGGGCCAACTTCAAAGTACCAAGATGACAAAGGGTGATACAGTTTATACCTTTTTATGAAGATATCAGAGATCAAAGAACAACTAGGTGCCATTGGAGAAATCATGTCTGATAGACAACTTGTCTTATCTACTCTCAACAATCTTCCAAAACACTAGGAACCTTTTCTTCAAAACATCAGTGGAAGACAAAAGTTACCAACTTTTGATCGTATGTGGACAGATTGTACTCAAGAAGAACTTAGACTTAGAAATAGAGGAGTAGAAGACACCCCCGATGACAACCATGCTCTTGCACTTCATACAAAGAAAGGAGGAAGATTCAAAAGAAACTTCAGACAAACATTCATAGATGAGAAATCTCCTTCAGCCGCAGGTCATAATCAGGGAAGAGATGTCTCAGAGATTCATTGCTTCATATGTGACAAATATGGGCACTATGCAAGAAATTGTCCAACCAGGAAGAAAGGAAGACAATATGCTTCCATCGCTGACATTGATTCAGACCCATCCCAAAAGAATGAAGATAAGAGAGATGAGAAGTGTTTCCTATAAAACAAATATAAAGTTGAGCATGACTACAGATCCACGTAAATTGATTAATCATTAATTTTATAGTTGATTACATTCTTAATAAGTGAAGGGTATTATCTCCAGTGTGGGAGCCCTCATGACTTGGACCATTATCCCTGGTACGGGAGTCCAAACCTTATTGATTGATTATTATGTTGGTCAAAGAAGACATAAAAGATCTAGCAAGAAGATAAAAGAAGACTTCCATCCTTCAAACTTCAGAGAGAGTTACTTGACTCAATATGGAGTCGAAACAAAATAAAAATAAGGAAGAGACAATACCTTCTCCCCCTTCAGCGGTTCAGAGGGAGACAGACAGTATTCCAGTTGTTTCAACTACTCTAGTTGATATGCCCAGTGATATTGCAGTAGGGCATAAAAGGCATGTCGAGGGTCGAAAAAACTTTGCAGGAGGTAGAGGAACATACAAGTCCCTCAAGGGACATCCTGAGAAAGCAAAAGAGATTTTTCAAGCTATCCTTCAGCCATGAGCCACTTCATTGATTATGAGACTCCCTGTCATGGAGAAGCAATGGGTGAACAAGTATAGCAAGATGCCATAGCAGAAGAATATCGGTATATCTTAAAGAATGATGTATGAGATATTGTTCAGAGACCAGAAGGGAAGTTTGTGATGACTTCCAAGTGGATTTATAAGATCAAGCATGCAACCTATGGAAGTGACGAGAAATACAAAGCGAGATCTACAGCCAAAGGATTCTCATGAGCAGAGGGAGTGAACTATGATGAGACATATTTATCCATTAGATCGATGCATTTTCATATGTACTACCATCCATGAATTGAAAACTACATCAGATAGATGGATTCTTGACGAGTTTGGGTTTCAGCAAAAGTGTTGCTAAACCAAAACTATATTACTACATTTGTAACGAAAGCCTGATTTTGATGATTTATTCAAGAAGTTGTGTTGTTGGATACAAGCAAGCCTCAACTTCTGATTTCAAGGTGAAGGATCTGGGTATGATGCACTACTTCTTGGGACAAAAAGTATGACAGAGTACCGGAAGAGCACATCTGGTTGTTGTTTTACTGTGAAGTTTGCCATGGTTTCCTAGTTCAGCAGGAAACAAAGCTATGTGGCCTTGAGTACCACAGAAGCAAAGTATATATCATTGAGTGTGCGAAATAATACATATTCATAAACTTCTAACATATTTACTTTATCATGAGATGGATTCTATGATTATAACCAGAGTTGTGTGAAACTCTTTGTGAAACTCTTTGAGAAACTTGTGTTTCATGATAGATCGAACCACGTTGAGATAAAATATCATTTTCAGAGACATGATGCAAAGGAAAGCAATACATGTGTTGTACCTTCCTACACATGAGTAGATTGCAAACATCTTCACCAAACTGGCTTGGTGAAGAATACCTCTCTAGTTGAGAGGCAGTGTTGATGAATACAGCCAATACAAAGTTCGAGTACTTTTGTGCGAAACTTGGCCTAATGGAGAATGCCTCCCTAGCTGAGAGGGAGTGTTGATGATTACAGCTGTGTGAGACATCCTCCAGGACACAGACCTGAGAGAGATCCCTTGAGATGGGTATTTGGTTCCTATCTGAGACAGAACTGGAACATAGTAATGGCCTCCTCCTTACAAAGAGTTGAGAAGAACTCTAGATGATTCTCCTGTGTAACGCAGTGAGAAAGGAGATATGTTGAGTTGGGCGTGCATGTGGCTGAGCACAAGGTGAACGTGTGAATTCCCATGAGTTGGGTGCATCATTATGAGACAGAGATGAAAATGATGTATTATCCTCCTCTGAGCAGAGAGTTGAGATAATGAACTCCAGATGACTCCACTGTGTAATGTAGTGACAAAGAAGATATGATGATTTGGACATGCCTGTGGATTAGCACAGGTGAACGTGATCCTAGTGGTTGAGCACTAGTGAGTGTGGTTCTCCTGTGAGACGCGATGAGATAGAGGTATGGACATCCCTATGGATGTGCCCCTAGTGGTTGAGCACTAATGGGTGTATGAGATCCCTTGATATATTGTTCAAGAGTTAGAATTACCTATAACCCTAATTGTAATGTAAAGGGTACAGATCGACCCTACCTTAATGTAGAAGATATATAATCTGGTAATTATTAATTATATTGCGAGTTAGTGAGGTCGGTCGTGTTGTGCCAATAGACACTTTTGTTGACAGGTTTAGTCTAATACAAGTAAAGGTAAATTCCCCATTGAGGAATCATATCTAAAGTGTGAGTTTGGAAATTTCAGCAAGTACATCTTCTTGGGAAAAGTGCGCACCTCTCTTGGGCATTAGTCGTCTACGGTTTGTGAGCACCCTTTTGTGTGCTAGGTTTTCTTGGTGGTGGAGGTCTTTCTCTTGAAGAATATAGCAAAGGATTGGTTGTGTTTTCTTCCCTTGTTGAGAAGGGTTTCCCATGATACTTCTTGTGTACTTGTGCATGGTGTTTCTTCTTGTGATCTTGGTTGTTGCAACAATATTGTTTATGGTTTAAGTAAAATGCTGAAATGGAATGAACTTAATGCTTAAACCTTTCCTATTGAAAAATCAACATTAGCAACGGAAAAAACTACATAGAAAGCAGCAAATGAAGTTGCAACCAAGGTAGAAAAGGAGGAACATCGCAAAAAGGATGAAGAATCTCTCAATAATGGTGCATCGTTGATGGACATCGACCTCCCAGGATCATCAACGGAAGTTCCCAGCAGTTTGCATCAGTTCAGTGGGTGGGAATTGTGACTCTACACCCATTCAAACCAAGTAAAGTGGCCAATTGAAAAAAGTTTAAATATGTAAGGCCACAGGTAGGATTGTACAAAAGCAAATTAAGCAAGTACTAGTCACGAGAGGAAACCCACTTTCCATCCTCACACAGACCCTAGTGACAGGGAAGGTCATCGAGGCCTCACTATCCATAGCATCTACTAAGATGGCATTCTTCAGCTCAACTAAACAGAACCTTAAAAATGTGTTCTGTCAAAACCAGAAGCAAGAGGCCAGAATTAAAGAGTTGGAAGAACAACTCCGACACTCAAGAAAGGAGGAAGGCAACTTGTAAGAGTTCAAGGCGTGTGCAGAAAAGGTCGGGGAAGAACTAGAGGAGACCATCACGAACATGTACACCAATCTGCGTATCTTTCAACAATTGGTTGTCAGCATAATGGAGTAGCACAAACGTGTACAATTCAAGAACATCCAGTTGGCCACTATCAGAGAAGGCTTGAATGACATCAAGAAGTGGGTTGTTGAAAATCCAGATGCTCCAGCTGAACTTCCTCACCCCTCTAAAATAGAAAGGAAGATTGATTACACCTCTCTTGATCGATGTCAGCAAGCAGGACAAAGAGTAGACAAAGAAACGAATAGTTCACTTGCAATCTGCAATCAAATTCATAGAGCAGTCAAAGTTTTAATACAGAAATGTCACCTCCCTCCTATTGAAGAGATATAAAAGGAAATCTCGATGGAACAGTTGCTCGAGAAAATACAGCAAAGTACAAATCAAAGGCGGGAAGTTACAGAAACAACCACCAAGGTAACAAAGGAATTAATGGAGCAACACCTTGTTCAACCTACCAAAGTTCATGCCATGATTTAGTCATTCATGGCCACCCTAAGAAAGGATATGAAGACCCTTTTAGATAACACAACAGTGCATGAGGCCGCCCTCAAGGAACTTCTTTATCGCAATTTTATTTCACTCGACGACGAATATGAAGTTTGGGTAGCATATGTTCGAAACAAATACACATGAAAAAGACAAAATAGTTGATTTGAATCTACTATCAACCATTCATTATTTCGTCTGTTTTCCAACAACCCTCGGTTTCATCCCCATTCATTGCGTTGATCTTGTCCTCACAATCCCAATGCAACTTGAACAGGCTCAAACGAAGTCTGTATGTCAAAGATATGGTGTTTTGTCTATTTTCCCAAACAAAGAAAATTCGTTGACTGTACAGTCCGTAAAGGTTGACGTGGTAGCTGACTGTACAGACCGTACAGTCATACAGGTGACGTGGTTGGGCTGCTAACGAGGCAGGGTGACTGGGCAAGTGATATGGCAGGTGCTAACGTGTACCAATCGGTGGTTGACACTTGGCATGGTGAGGGTGACTGGGATTTTTAGGTGGACCTATTACAAGGTGCCACGTGGCAACCCCTTGTTGTGTAAAAGTTTTGATTTGGCTCCGCGGAGGTCGAACCTGCGACCTCCGACAGGGGAAATACTTTGCATAGGTCGGGCCACCAACCCGCCTACCAATGGTTCTTAACCCTATAGTGGAAATAAAATTATTTGAATTTCCATAACGGTTAGTTTTGGCAGAAAAAGGGTCGAGGCTTAGCCCCAGCCCGTGGTCACCAATCTTGCAACGCCTACCATATGATCGATAGCATGGAGTTGTTGGGGGGCTAGCCGGAGGGTGCGGGAAGTTAGCCTAGACCTTGGCCACATGGGCCATGTGATCGGAATCTCCGCCGGAAAGGATGTTGGTCACTCTAACGGTGCACCAAAATCGTCCACAACCCAAAATGTACGTGGTAGCTAGGTTTGGTGAGACAGGAGCCAAGTTTTTGCACAGTGGGTGCATTTTGGAGAGCAGAGATAGCAGTATTGCGGAAAAACTTTGAGGAAGAGTATCTTTCTCATTCTTTTGGCCAAACCAAATGCAAAAAGAGCCCAGGTATGGGTTTTTGGACATTATGGAGCCATTGGAGCCATCTATTTTGCATTATGAGCATTGTAAAGCATTGTATTAACACTTTAGAGCATATAATGAAAATGATCCATTGGAAGATATACCAAGAGAGGGGTGAACTCATTTATCATTTTGTTGTGTTATGTGATTATTTTTATGGTTGTTTATGATCATTTTTGTTGTTCATTTTAATTATAAACTCAATAAGTTAATGTGCTTGCAACTTGATCCAATTTCCCAAGACACATACATTTCCCACTTGCAGTTTTTTTATACACAAACCTTTTCATTTTCAGATCAATAATGGCCTCCAATTTAACCAAAATACTTTATACAAACTTCAGCGGTGTCCACCGGCACACTTTACACGAACCACTCCGGTGTGTACCGGAGCAATTCCCACGAACTACTCTGACTTCAAAATTCTTCCTATTGACCAAGATAGTTGTTGATTCGCCAACCTGCCAGGATTTTTCCCCAAGCTAAGCTAATCTCGCTCAAAACTCTCATAATGTCGCCAATCACCTTGTCATCCTCAAATGATGACCTCCCACCTAACATCGATACAAGTGACTCTTTCAATACTTGACACAGGTTAAACAAGCAGATTTGTTTTTCTTTATTGATTACAACTCCTGATCTAATCATGCTTATTTTCTCACCTAGTTTGTTTTTAGGCTAATTTCGACTATGTGTTTCAGGTTCAAAAATGTCTCCACGGAAAAAGTTAACAAGCAAGACACCTGCCACAGAGGCCTCTGCTAGTGCTAGTTGTCATGAAGATGAACCTAGCATTGCAAGAGCAATTTATGATGACACAACGGGAATCTTAGAAAAAGGAGGAGACTCGCTTAAATGGGGTGACGTCTTACAAATATTTAAAAAGCAAAAAAAAATCGTCGATGCTAAAGACCAAGATGAGCTTAAAGTTTTCATGAATATCAATAAATCAGGGATAATTGTCTGGATAATCAAGCACATAGAATTTGAGAACAAGTACATATGCAACACTAGGGGAGAGCCCATAGCTTCGTTCTATCCCGCAGATCTAGAAAAATGTTACCATCTAGAGAAAGGAACCCAGAAAGTTAGATGTGAACTTCTCGGTGGATTCAAGTGCACGAAAAAATACTTGTTCCACATCTGGTACAAACCAGATAAATAATTCAAACACAGATCGATCGACGAGTACCCCACCATCGCATTAAGGAATCCATATCAGTACATCATGGCTATGCTCTATAGATTGTACGAAGAGCCAAATGCTTCCAAATTTCCCCTGTCATATAGGCCCCTAATCTACTACCGTGCAGATGAAGGATCGCCATTCAACTAGGCTGGCATGTTGTCAACAAACTTAACAGAATCCATCGCAACCATTAAGAGAGCTGAGCCCAAATCATTTTCGAATTTTCACAAGTCTAGATATCTTCTGGACATCATGTGAGTGGCACACCAATATCCCAAGATGAGTTGTGCATGGAAACCAAAAAACCCAACCATCCACATATACTGCAAAGTGCTCTGGGAGCACAAGTATAGAACAAAGTACCATAGGATATGTAACCACTTCATGGCCCCATTATATGAGTTCATTTTTTGCACGTCGAGCCCGTGCATGACCGATAAGGAATTAACAATAATCAGAAGGATAGAGGATCGGTACTTAATGGAGCATGGCACATACATCAGAATATACAAAGCCACCAAAGCTCCATATCATCTCTAGGAAGTGGCCTACAAAACAGTGATCAATGGAGTCATGGAATTGCTCTACCGAGACAAGAAAGTTATTTGGCCCCTGCTCCCATTATGGATCAGCTCCTACTCGTTTGCAACCACCGAGAAAGATCGGGATGAAGTGGATATCTTACTATTGTATCGCTTCGGAGAAAAACGATTCAGAAGGCATGACCCAAAGAAAGTGGCCAAGGAGCACTACAATAAGTATAGTGTCCTTTGGGAATACACTTCAGCCACATGGGAGGAAGAGGAAGTCCATTGTGGTGCCAAGACATATGATGAGGTCATTTCCAAGAGACAAGGCAAGCCCCTAAGGATAATCGTGGATGAAGAAAGAGCCTTTGAGGAGGCATGAAAGAAATAAGAAGAACATGCAATAGCAAAGGCATCTGTTGCAACCACGTCTATGCATTCTGGATCAGCAGAAGAAGAAGAAACAACAATGGGCAAGAAGAAAAGAATGAAAGAAAGAGTCCACAAAAAGAAGGAAGACGTCGTAGAAAAGAAAAGGAAAACCGATGAAGCCAGAGCTAAAGAAAAATTCGATGCAGCAGTAGTAGCGGCAGCAGCTAAAACAAAGACATGAGCAAAGGCAATTGCTGAGAAAAAAATGGAAGTTGAGACCGAACGGAAAGCGGCAACGGAAAGAGTAGTAGCAGAAGCAACAGTTGTTGATGATTACAGTTGTGTGAGACATCCTCCAGGACACAGACGTGAGAGAGAGCCCCTGAGATGGGTGTGTGGTTCCTATCTGAGACAGAACTGGAACGTAGTGATGGCCTCCTCTTTACAGAGAGTTGAGAAGAACTCCAAATGATTCTTTTGTGTAACGCAGTGAGAAAGGAGATATGTTGATTTGGACGTGCCTATGGCTGAGCACAAGGTGAATGTGTGAATTCCCATGAGTTGGGTGCATCGTTATGAGACAGAGATGAAAACGATGTATTAGCCTCCTCTGGGCAGAGAGTTGAGATGATGAACTCCAGATGACTCTCTTGGGTAATGCAGTGAGAAAGAAGATCCGTTGAGTTGGATGTGTCTGTGGATGAGCACAGGTGAACGTGATCCTAGTGGTTGAGCACTAGTGAGTGTGGTTCTCCTATGAGACACAGTGAGATAGAGATATGGGCATCCCTATGGATGTGCCCCTGGTGGTTGAGCACTAGTGGGTGTATGAGATCCATTGCTATATTGTTCAAGAGTCAGACTTATCTGTAACCCTAATTGTAATGTAAAGGGTACAGGTCGGCCCCACCTTAATGTAGAAGATAATTAATGTAAAAGATAATCAATCTGGTAATTATTAATTATATTGTGAGTTAGTGATGTCGGCCATGTTGTGCCAATAGACACTTTTGTTGACAGGTTCAGTCTAATATAAGTAAAGGTAAATTCTCTATTGAGGAATCATATCTAAAGTGTGAGTTTGGAAATTTCAGCAAGTACATCTTCTTGGTAAAAGTGCGCACCTCTCTTGGGCGCTAGTCTTCTAGGGTTCGTGAGCACCCTTTTGTGTGCTAGGCTTTCTTGGTGGTTGAGGTATTTCTCTTTAAGAATATAGTAAAGGATTGGTTGGGTTTTCTTCCCTTGTTGAGAAGGGTTTCCCAGGATACTTCTTTTGTACTTGTGCATGGTGTTTCTTCTTGTGATCTTGGTTGTTGTAACAATATTGTTTATGGTTTAAGTCAAATGCTAAAATAGAATCAACTTAATGCTTAAACATTGCCTATTGAAAAATAAACACGGTATCAGAGCATAGGTCTTGAAGAACCCCTCTACAAGCAATTAAAAGCTAAGTCATCCTCCTTCTGCAATTCTGTACGGCCTCTAGGGTTTCTGCATAAATTTGTACGACCCTCACTTGCTTGACCTTTTCAGCACCTTACACGTGGACATTGGGGTTGAAACTTGGATAAAGGTGTGCGACCTTCCTCAGCACACCTCCAGAGATCTTCAAAGTGAATTTCCGAGGATTTTGAATTTTTGGCCCTAGGGTTTCTAGGGTTCCCAAATTTTCTGCAGAATCTTGATCTTAGGGTTTCTGCAACTTATTGAAGAAATGTTTCAGCTCAACAAGTATTCCTATGACACTCTGAAAGTTTATTGCTGGCAATCATAATCCCAACAAAACCGAAGGTTACTAGTCCAACTTAACCATTAGGTTTTCTAAGTCTAGTTGGAGAGAGTTTGTGAAGAAATCCAAGAAAATGAAGAACAGAACTTTAGTGGAAGATAGGC